>PVJS01011877.1:0-22440 GCA_004027185.1 Glis glis
TTGAAACCGGGTCTCACAAAGTTGCGGAGGGCCTCACTAAGTAGAGAGAGAGAGAGAGAGAGAGAGACAGAGAGAGGGAGAGAGAGAGACAGAGAGACAGAAAGACAGAGAGACAGAGAGACAGCGAGAGAGCTGAGGCTGGCCGCGAACCCGGATCCTCCGGTCTCCGCCTCCCAAAGTACTGGGATTACAAGCGTGCGCCACCATGCCCGGCTGAACCTGCGATCCTTCTGTCTCAGCACCCAAGTACTGAGATTACAGGCATGCGCCACCATACCCAGCCACAATAATTTTTAAATTAGTAGGGTTTTAAATTTTTGATGAAATTCAGTTTATCAATGCTTATTTCATGATCTGTGATTTCTGATTACTGAATAGAGAAAGGCTGATTCCATGGCCAAAGAATGGAGAAGAGGGGGCTTTGCTGGCAGGTCAGCTTCTCCACTCCGGGGGGTGGCGGGGTGACAGATACAGGATGGAATAATGAGGGAGAGGGATAAGCTAATAAAGGGAGAAGTATTCACGTTTTTCTGGAAATAGGTAGAGCTCTTCCAGGATCTTGGTCCACCTCTTTCACTCCTTTCTGGTGGTCTGGTGTTTCCGGTCATGGCGGCTGGTTGATGTCTTTAGCCCTGAATAGGGGTGAGAGAGACGAGGCAAGTCTAGGCCAGGTTAACCCAGTATTATAGTTTTGGACAAGACATGTCTCAAATGTTCAGCAGGTCTCCGTGCAGCACTGAGTGGAGTCTGACCCAAAGGTTGGGCAGCACAGGAGACAGACCCAGTACGAAGACAGAGAGGCCAAGCCTCTCCATCCTGCTGCAGTCCCCTGCAGACACCTACAGGCCCAAGTGAAGAGTCGGTGTCTTCAGCGGAAGCGGCCTTCGGGTCCCTCAAGGGCTTGCCCCCAAGGTCCTAACTTCTGTCCCCACCTTCTAGAGGTTCCACCACCTGCCCACAGCACCACAGACTGGTGACCAGGTCTTTGGGGGACACTTTCAAACCACAGCACCCTCCCTCTAACTTGGCAGACCTGAATTTCTGGCTTTCTCTCCCCAGCACCAGGCATCTGCTGCGATCTCTGCCCAGCTTTTCAGGCACCAGCTGCTGCTTTCTGCTGGGTTTCTTGGCGTCTCACCCTACACATGCAGCTCAGGACTCAGCTCTGGATTCTGCATGAATTAGTATGTTGAACTGTAATCCTCTAGGGGACCCCTCTTCTGGAATTTTCCCACTGATTGGGAGCTGTACTGTTTTAAGTAATAAAAATTAAGCCAGGCATGGTGATACACAATTGTAATCCTGGTACTTAGGAGGCTGAGACAGGAGGATCACAGGTTCAAGGCCAGCCTCAGCAACTTAACAGGAATCTCAGCAACTTAGTGAAACTGTCTCAAAATTTAAAAACAAAAAGGGCTGGGGGTGTAGCTCAGAGACAGAATGTCTCTGGTTTTTTTCTTGGTACCAAGGGGAAAAAAAGCAAAAATTAAAATTGGTAGTCTGCAGCCCTGCACTCTGACATCTAACTGCTCAGTCCAGTAAGTCTTGAGCCCTATTCCCAGTGTGCCTTGAAGATGGGGGCTGTCCCCTGGGGAAGGAGATGTCACCTCAGTCACCTCCCAGACTTCAAAGGTCGAGTGCACTTCAGTATCTGTCTGCATTTGAGTACCCCTTGGTGCCTTCAAGTGACCATTTTCTAGACCTCGAGGTATATCATTGTCATTGGCAGAAGGATTATTTTGATTTGGCGTCACTTCCATTGCTAGGAGCTGAAAGTTCCCTGTCATCTGTTTTTTAAAACCAATTAATTTAATAGTTAATACATCCCACACTGGAGAAAATTGATTCCATTGCTAGTCAAAAAGTATTTGCAAGCTGAGCGTGGTGGCGCACGCTTGTAATGTTAGTACTTGAGAGGCTGAGACCAGAGGATCCGGGTTCGCAGCCAGCCTCAGCTACTTAGTGAAGCCCTCCGCAACTTAGTGAGACCCTGTTTCGAAATAAAGAATTAAAAAAAATAGGGCCGGGCGTGGTGGCGCACGCTTGTAATCCCAGTACTTTGGGAGGCGGAGACCGGAGGATCCGGGTTCGCGGCCAGCCTCAGCTCTCTCTCTGTCTCTCTCTCGCTCTCTCTCTCTCTACTTAGTGAGGCCCTCCACAACTTCGTGAGACCCGGTTTCAAAATAAAGTATAAAAAATAGGGCCGGGGGTGTAGCACGGAGGTAGAACGCCCCTGGGTTCAATCTCCGGTACCGCAAAAAAAAAAAATAGGGTTGAGGGTGGAGCTCAGAGGTAGAATCCCTGGGTTCAATCCCTAGTACCGAAAAAAAAAGTATTGCAGCGTTTTTCTTCCACAAGTGAAAAGAAAATTGGGTTTCACATCCTATTTTATACAGCACCTTGTGAAATGGCTCTTATTCAGTCAAGCCGCGAGCATTTTCTAAGCACTCATGGGTTCGTAACCCTGAACAAAGCTCCCCGGGGGATGGAAAGGCACTCTTGGTCCTGGGTTGCATGAAGCTACCCTGAGAGAGCTGCTCCAGGGTGTTCTAAGGGTGGTAGAGTGCATGGGTTCAATCCCCAGCTCCAAAAAGAAAAAAATAATTCAAAAGGTGTTCTAAGGAGTTGGCTAAGGAACTGGTTCTGTGTGCAGGAGAACAGCCACCCCCCGCTATTCTCCCTGGAAACATGCATGACTTGTAATCTCTCAGAGCATGACACCCTTCCACCCAGAACTACCTTGCTTGTGCAAAATTCCTGCCACTATTGATCCTAGCTGCTATAGGGAGACCGAGGCAGGAGGACCGCAAGTTCGAGGCCATCCTGGGCAACTTAGTGAGACTCTGTCTCAAAATAAAAATTTTAAAAGGGCTGGGGTTGTAGCTCAATGGTAGAGCACCCTTGGGTTCAATCCTAGTAAAACACACACACACACACACACACACACACACACACACACACACACACACAATTCCTGCCACTAGGTAGCACTCAGTCAAGGCAAAATTTAAAGAAAATAATTTCACAAACTTCAGCATTTTAAATGTCACTAGTCGAAATTAAAAGTGACACATTAATAGTGCTGCCAGGCCACGAAGAGGCCGTTCTGGAGTTTTGAGCGTGTAGCATGAAGGTAGAGTATTCGAGCATTTTTCTGTCTTGAGGATAGATTGAATGGGGACAGTACAGATGGATGTTCAGATGGCCATGGATGGACTTCAAAGTGTCACCCTCTAAAACTGCTCAGCCCTCATGGTCATCTGTCCTTTTTCCTCCCCTGTAAGTGGAATCCAGCTTTGGTCAGATTCTTAAGGAATTAGCAATCCCCATTCCCCTAAATCTAAGAATCCCTTATTTAGAACTCAAACATTTTTATCATGGACACAATGAATACATTTTTAACCCTCCCCCAAGTATTTATATATTTATTTGTATATAAATTATGTTCATAATCTGTCATCATTAATTAATATATTAAGGTACAATGTCCACTTAGAATGAGGTTAATAGATGTCAGGAAGTAAACATTCAGATAGTTTTGGCGATGAGTAATTTTTCTCTCATATCTGATAACCTTATATTGAGATCAATGAAGAGCTCCTGCCTGGGGTAAGAAGCCTGATTCTCATTTTCTTGTGTGTTTGTGATTTAGGGGAATTATGTTCTGGGGAATCTTTCAAAATTTTCAAAGCCATTTATCTACTCTAGGTCTTAGTCAAAAATAACTTATGGCTGGGCATGGTGGTACTGTAATCCCAGTACTTGGGAGGCTGAGACAGGAGGATCACAGGTTTGAGGATAGCCTCAGCAAGTAGTGAGACTCTCATCAATCTAGAAGACCCTGTTTCAAAATAAAAATAAAAATAGGGCTGGGGGTGTAGGTTGGAGGTAGAATGCCCCCAGGCTCAGTCCCCAGTACCAGAAAAAAAAAGAAAAAGAAAAACTAAGTTATGTAACCCACAGATCCATTTAACCTGGTCCACGGAAATGTGCCAAAATATGCTGGAAATAATACATATGGGGAGGGAGGAAAGGGAGCGGGGTATATGGAGGGAAACACACCAAGTGCGGTGTGCATGTATGTTTGTCACTTTGAATCTCACTATGATGTATAATTACATTGCACCAATAAAAAGTATTTCTAAAATATGCTAGAAATGATCTAGAGGGAGTAGTGAGACTCTCATCAACCTAGCGAGACCCTCTTTCAAAATAAAAATAAAAATAGGGCCAGGGGTGTAGTTCAGAGGTAGAATGCCCCTAGGTTCAACCCCCAGTACCACTAAATAAACACAATAAATAAATAAAGAGAGAGGGATGGAGGGATGGGGGGAGAAAGAAGGAAGGAAGGAAGGAAGGAAGGAAGGAAGGAAGGAAGGAAGGAAGGAAGAAAGAAAGAAAGAAAGAAAGAAAGAAAGAAAGAACGAACAAGGTACAGACCATGGAGGAGTCAGCAGAAAGCCAGAAGGGGAACAGAAACAACTGGTCAGAGAGGAAAGAAAAGATAAATTTTGGCATTTGGTTGGATTTAGGGGAGAAAGGAGCCTAAGATAATTCCAAAGTCCTTACTCCGACAGACATGAAAAGTTCCCCGGGTGGTATCCCAGGAGACGAGAGGCGTTTAGGATGGCAACACTGGGTTGGGGTACAGGTGGGCCAATTTTGTGTTTGGATAGTTGTCTGTGACTCCGAAGCATCATATAGCCCCCCCCCGGCCCTCCATCAGCCCCGCTCTGGCCATGAGATTGACCCCAAGTGCTGTAATGAGAGTTTCTGCTCCACTGTCCTGCCAGCCGTCCCTGAGAAGGGGCTGTTAACGTCCCCACCTTTCTCCACTGTCTTCTGCTAACTGGAAGAGGAAGGCTGGAGTATAGTGGAGCAGGATTGGGGTAGGACCATATGATGACTCAGTGGCCCCACGTGTCACCCTGTTGACCCACAGGATGGTTTAGGGGGCCCTCTGCCTGAGGGGCTCTGAGTCCTCACACGGACTGACACCCTGGCCCATGGGTCATAACTTCTTCTGAGCCAGCCCATGAGCGGGGGTGCCCAGCAAAGGGAACACGGGGGCCAGGAAGGGGAACTGCACAAGGGTCCACCATGTGCTGTCTGCCCAGCTGCCCTGGCTAATTCCACTTTCCCCTGGACCCTTCCTGAAAGTGGTGTCTGTAGTGTGGGGAGAAGCTCAGCGCCAGGCAACTCTTGGGCCCGGGACATCTGATATAGATGGCGTCTCCTCTACCTCACTCCTCACATACCCCCTCCGGGGGGGTACAGTCACCAGGATGGGACAGGAGAAGAGCGACGTGGGAGGGGGTGGGGCAATGCTGGTGGCACATCCCCAGGGATCACAGTCTTCTCAGTGGAACTGGGCCGGCCCTGGACCACTGTGCAGGATAGGCTGAGGGTCCAGGGCAGAGGGAAAGCCGCAGCTTCTTGGCCAACCCCCAGCATGATGGGTGGGGGCTTAGAGGTCTCTGTCTCCCTACACAGGGCATCCCAAGCAGGAGAGACCCACAAAACCACATCAAGTTCCTCTAGCCTCCCCTCATGCCCAAGCAGGAACTGCTGTCCAGTTATTCAATACATTCTTAATTGCAAGTGTACTTTTCCAGCCTGGGTATTTGAAGGAAGATGCTAGAAGGACCATTTGTTGAGTAGCTATGGGTCAGGCCCTGACAAAGTAGATGCTGTGGTCAGAATGTCGATGTCCCCCTAAAATTTCTATGTTGAACCCTGATGCCCAAGACAGCAGTAGGAGAAGGTGGGGCCTGTGCAGGTGATTAAGTGAGGAGGGGGACCCCTCAGGAATGGGATTAGCACCCTTCTTTTTTTTGTGGTACTGGTGATGGAAACCAGGGCATTCTACCTCTGAGCTACACCCCCAGCCCTATTTTTTATTGTTTATTTTGAAACAGGGTCTCACAAAGTTGCGGAGGGCCTAAGTAGCTGAGGCTGGCCGCAAACCTACAATCCTCCTGTCTCAGCCTCCCAAATACTGAGATTACAAGCGTGTGCCACCATACCTGGCGGATTAGCACCCTCCTAAAAGAGGCTTAATAAGGGAGGGAGTCAGCTTGCCTGTCCGGCCAAGTGAGGATCCACAGAAGAGCTGTCTGTGAGGAATGGGCCCTGCCCAGACCCTGAACCTGCTAGCACCTTGATTTTGGACCTCCCACACTCCAGAACTTCGAGAAATAAATTCTGGGTTGTTTTGTTTTGTTCTGTTTTGTTTGTAGTGCTGGGTATTGGACCCAGGGCATAGTACACTGGAGGCAAGCACATTACCACTGAGCTACACCCCCAGCCCTTTTATTTTTTATTTTGAAACAGGGTCTCAGTTGCTCAGGCTGGCCTCCAGCTTGCTATCCTCCTGACTCAGTCTCCCAAATACCTGGGATTATAGGTGTATGCCACCACACCTGGGAATTCTATTTCAGAAATTATTCAACCCAAGGTATTTTGTTATAACATCCCCAAAAGACTGACAGTAGCATCAATATTTCCATTTAAAGGGCACACTAAGGAGGCTGCGGGTTCAGCGCAGTGGCAGAGCACCTGCCTCGCCTGGACAAGGCTCTGAGTTCCAACCCAGCACTGCAAAATAAAGAAAGGCGAGGGCTGTTCTGAAGAGAGCCAGCCCAGGCTGGGAGGGCATCCCCAGAGGAGATCCAGGAGGCCATGACACCTTAGGACCATCAACATCGTGTCTGAGGATTCCCCAAACGTGGCTCCTGCCTGGGGACAAGATCTGGAAACACTGTCTGGAGGCTGGCACTGTCCAGACAAGCCTCCTGCCTGTCCCCCAGGTAGTGAGTCCCCTGTCTCTGGACAACAACAAATCCTGGGGAGAGTGACCAGGAGGGGTGGGAACTGGACTCACTCCACATATTCAGCCATAACTCTTACATCCAGCAGCTGAATGTTCGATCCCCAGTGGGGGTAAAACGATGAGCGACCCCCGGATAGCTCCTGCCCTCCTCCATCAACAGATCATGGGGGAAGTATTAAAGTATTAGAATAAAAAGTGGCCCAAAGTTCTGATGAAGAATGGGAAGCAAAGGCGGAAAGGAAGCTGGGGACACCAGCGAAGTGTCCCAGCTCTGGGGGGCAGAAATGCGGGCAGAGCCTAGCATGTAGGCAGAAACGCAGATATCTATAGGAAGACCCCCCCCAACTCCCGGAGCACCACGCACTTGGAGGGCTGGCCGCCTGACGCCTCTGGGCTTCACCCCAGAGCCTCCCCTTTCACCCCTTCTGGGAGGTGCCAGCGGAACCATACCCAGCCCACTCCTTCCTGCAAACTCCCCTCGGCCGCCGCCTCCGCAGAGGTCGGGCTCCACTGTGCCCACCACGCTGGGGCAGGTGGTTCCACAAGGACCTGCAGCCAACCAAACCCCGAGGGTGCCTCGCTCCTCTGATCTCTCCCCGGCGCCCCTGGCCCCTAGTGTCCCGCGCGCCCAGCCCTGCGCGTCCCCAGCGTCCTTGAGCCCCGGAATATCTTGGGTCCTTGAGGTCCCCGACCCCTGGCGTCCACAGCCTGTCCCTTTCCCCGGGCATTCTTTGTGGGTACCCACCACCTCCAGCTCCCGTTCTCCAGTCGTCCAGGCCCTGGCCCCCGGCCTCCCCGCATCCGGCGCCTAGGTCCCCTGCGTCCCGGTCCTCCCGGACGCCGGCACCCCCGGGTTCCCGCGGCTTCATCCTCCGGACCCCAGCCTCCCCGGGTCCCCGCGGCTCCATCCTCCCGGACCCCAGCCGCCCTGGGTCCCTCACGTCCCCATCCTCCCGGACCCCAGCCTCCCCAGGTCCCCCGCGTCTCAGTCCTCCCGGACCCCAGCCTCCTCCGGTCCCCGCGGCTCCATCCTCTGGACCCCAGCCTCCCCGGGTCCCCGCGGCTCCATCCTCCCGGACCCCAGCCGCCCTGGGTCCCCCGCGTCTCCGTCCTCCCGGAATTCAGCCTCCCCGGGTCCCCGCGGCTCCATCCTCCGGATCCCAGCCTCCCCGGGTCCCCGCGTCCCGGTCCTCCCGGAGCCCAGCCTCCCCGGGTCCCCGCGGCTCCATCCTCCCGGACCCCAGCCTCCCCGGATCCCCTGCGTCCCCGTCCTCCCGGAGCCCAGCCTCCCCGCGTCTCCGTCCTCCCGGAGCCCAGCCGCCCCGGTCCCCCGCGTCCCCGTCCTCCCGGGGCCCAGCCTCTCCGGGTCCCCGCGGCTCCATCCTCCCGGAGCCCAGCCTCCCCGGGTCCCCCGCGGCTCCGTCCTCCCGGAGCCCAGCCTCCCCCGGTCCCCCGCATCCCCGTCGTCCCGGACCCCAGCCTCCCCAGGTCCCCGTCCTCCCGGAGCCCAGCCGCCCCGGCCCCCCGCATCCCCGTCCTCCCGGAGCCCAGCCGCCCCGGCCCCCCGCATCCCCGTCCTCCCGGAGCCCAGCCGCCCCGGCCCCCCGCGTCCCCGTCCTCCGGAGCCCAGCCGCCCCGGCCCCCCGCGCCCTGACCCCTGCCTCCCGGCCCGCTCCCCGAGCCGCCCGCGCCCGCTGACGCCATGACGCCGCGGCGGAGGGAGGGGCGGAGCGGGCCGCGGCGGCCGAGGGGCGCGAGCACGGGCCGCGGCAGCTGCGGGGACACGCCGATGGACATGGGCACCCAGGGCTCGGGGCGCAAGCGGCTCCCCAACCGCGAGCGGCTGACGGCCGAGGACGACGCGCTGAGCCAGATCGCGCGCGAGGTGAGCGGCCCGATGCGCGGGGCGGCGGCTGTCAGCGCGCGTGTCCCCGGCGTCCCCGCGGCCCGGCCGGCCGGGCTCCATGGCGGGGGCGACCCCGCGCCCGCTCCCAGCTCGGGGGCCTGCGGACCCGGCGCGGCTCCGCCCGGGGACCGGCCGTGGCGCAGCACCACCCCCTCCCGGCCCCGGCCCCGGCCCCGGCCCTGGCGGCGCTGGCCGTGGACCCGCAGAGCGCTCGGGTGGCCCGGGCCCCGCCGCGTGGGTGGGGGCGAGCGCCCCGCTTTGTCGGGCCGCACGGGGGCGGAGGGCTTAGGCCGACCCTGGAGGCCCCTGACCCCCGAGCCACATGGCCCTGCCCAAACGGCCCAGACGGGCTGTGACCGGCTGTCATCAGTTGTCACACTAGGTGCGGCTTGGGGATGAACTTGGGGCCGCTGTAAATCCTGATTCAGGGCCGAGCCTGGAAGCAGGTCCAGGCTCACTGAGGGGTTTCATCAAAGTTTCCTGGGCAGAGTTTATTTATTACGATTGAGATCGCGTTTGGTGATGGATGAAGTTCACGTGGGACAAATTGAAAGCACACAAATGTCCTTTAAGTGCCGTGTGCTTTTTATTAACTAATGCCACCGATAGTGATGGTACCTACAGTGCCTGGCTCGGTCTAGAGCTCTGGGATAAAAAGTAAGACAGCCCCGCCTGGGTGTCCCAGCAGGAGTGGAATGAGATGCTAGTTTCTCCCACAAGGATTCAACCTGACACCCAGAAAGATGTACAGCAGGTTGGTAGCGGCACCTTTGGGGAAGAGGAGCCAACTGGTTGGGGCTTAATTTTTCACCCTACCCCCTTTGGCTACCCTTTGAGTTGTGTGCCACGTGGGTGTGTTAACTAAAAAGAATTAACTAAAAGATGTGCTGCAGGCTTCCGCATGGTTCTCTTCCAAGTCAGGTGTAGTGGAGAGTTAGCCTACATATTGTTACTCCCACATGGAAAACCCAGCAGGGTAGGTTGCCCTGTAGGTTCACATCAGTTAAATATTTATTGGGATGTTCTCTGTAACAGTGTAGTCAAAAATACCTGATTTTATGTTCATGGGCATGTGGCACTCCATCAGTATTTGTTGAACATTGAATGGTAAAGACTTACATTTTTCTCTATACATGATGGAAAAAGGCTTTCCAGCAAACTCCTGTTCATCCCTTGAAGCCCAGTGTAGGTGTTTCATCCTCTGTGGAACCTTCTCTCATTTAGCCCTCCCACGCCAGCCCAGGCTCAAGTCTCCCTGCCTGCACCCGGCACCCCTTGCTCGCTCGCACTCCTCACCTGGGGGGATGCCTCATTATGTCTGCCAGCAGGTGACCCCAGAGAAGCAGTGTCTTACTTTTGATCCCGAGAGCTGCACCCAGAGCCAGGCGCAGAGCAGGTGCTCATCCGTATCTGTTGCTGTAAACAGCACTTCAAGGATTTGGGGCTAACTATAGACACTTGCCAGTGTCGGGGCTCGGATATAATTCCCCTGTGAAGACAGTCCCATGTGCTCATCTAACCCTAACAGAGGGGACTGGTGAACCGTGGGCCTCGTCTTGCCATGGGTGGTCACAGTGGTTACGGGACAAAGGAATGAGAAGAATGAGAGTCCCCAAAGTCTGCCTCTTATCTGCTGGTTTTTATAAAAATAGACTGAAAGGAAAGGCGGGGGAATGCTCCCTGGTTGACAGCCCGAGCGAGGTCCTGCCTCCCTTCCAGAGAGATGCAGCTGGCAGTTACAAAGATAGACTGGGAGTCAGACCTGGGCTTCCAGAATGCGCTGCTCATCCTGGCTGAGCCGCGCTGGGAGTCACCTCCCCGCCTCCTCTGAGCCTCTGCTTTCTCATCTCTAACACGGCGAAGAACAACTTCGCGCGCCTGCGCTGTCGGGGTTACGGGAGGTGCTTTGCACACACACAAAGTATGTAGGAGGCACTCAGGAAGTATGAGCCACCCCCTCCCAATAAAAACCAGACACAGATGCAGCCATTACCAGTACCAAGTGGCATTTATTGATAAGATTGGAGGGAGCAGGTGCAGCACTGCATGTTTTACTACAAATCAAATTCTATTTCCCAACTGTGAAAATGAAAATCACTATTTGAATGACAGATATCTATTGGGAGGGGGATACAGGGGCATTCTACCTCCGAGCTACACACCCAGCCCTTTCAAAATTATTATTATTATTACTATTAGTAGTAGTAGTAGTAGTAGTGTAGTATTTGAAACAGGGTCTTGCCAGGTGCTGAGAGTCTCACTAAGTTGCTAAGGCTAGTCTCCAACCTGCAATCCTCCCGTCTCAGATTCCCAAGTACTGGGATTACTGGTGTGAACCACCACGCCCAGCTTGCCGAGAGTCCTTGAGAGTTCTTGTGAAAGTTCACAAAGTTGCCGGGCATACAGTACTTTCTCACTCACTCATTGATCCACGGATCTGTCATGTGTACAGATCCGTCCCTGGGAGTCAGAGAGGAGCCTGACAGAGATCCACCTTGAGGGTTGGGTCCGCCGGGATGGGGACCTGTAGATCAACAGTGCTGAGAGAAGACAGGCGATGATCTGCTTTGAAAGGGGCGAAGGTCTGGAAAGGAGAGAGAATCCTGACTTTAGAAGTGGCTTCCTGGAGGAGCAGCATTTTGAGCTTGGCTTTGGGTGCCGGAACAGAAACCCTGACCCCGCTGGAATTGAGGAGGGAACGTGGATTGGCCCTGGTGAGGACTGCCCAGAGGCAGGGCAGGACCTGCGACAGCTTCTCCAGCAACTCGGCCCTCTTCCATCTGCAGCTGGCTCTGCTGGGCGGCCTCGTCCTTGGGCTGACGTGCTCCGCAGAGGCTGACCAGCCTCGGGGTTCCCAGGCGGCCCCCTCGTGAACCTGGCTCTTTCGGTGGCCCTCTCCGGAGAGCTAGAAGTGTCTCCCTGATAAGCCCTGGGAGTCTCCCTGGTGCTCCTGCACCAAGCTCTGTGGCCAGGGCCTCTGAGTTGGGCCCTCGCAGTCCCTGTGACGAGAGAGTGCCTGTGGCCAGCTGGGCCCATTCTGGAACCTGGGAGAGCCAGCCTCCCGCAGCCCTGGGGAAGTTGTGGAGGCCTGAATGAAAACAGAGGAGCCCTTAAGAGGGTGCAAGGGGCAGGTGGAGAACGGGCCTCCTGGAAGACAGGTGGAGGATTCAGGGCCAGGTCAGGAGGAGCAGGGTGCTCTGGCCTGCTGGGAACGGGAGCCCACCCTGGGACTGCACTTCCTGGGAAGGAGCCGCAGCTTCCCTAGCTTCTGCTTCCACCATTAGGTTCATTCCAACTCTCACAACTTCACTGTAAATATAGTTGTGGGGGTTTTTTTTGAGGAAAATAGATTTTATTTCATTTCTTTTTTATATACTTTTATTGGTGCATTATAGTCTTATAGTCTCACATCATAATGTAGTTCCTCGTGATAGTGACATACATGCACACAGCAGTTGGTGGGCTCTCCCCCAGTTCCCTCCCCAGCCCCCTTCCCTATATATGACATTGAGATGGGCATTGGTGCTCTCACATGTGCATATAGTGTCAATGGAAGTGTTTCTTCATTAATTCTCCTCTCCCCTCACCCTCCTCTCGCTCCTGCCTCGCTCCACTGGGTTTTCTCCTCCATTGTCTAAGTCCCTCTTGTATCCCCATTACTCCCTGGCTTCCACATATGAGAGAAAACACGTGACCACAGTTGTTGTATTAAAGGCTGTGCGTGCCTGGGCACGTCGGTCGGTCGTTTCTCACCTTCTAGTGGAGGTGGAGTGCCAGCAGGATGTGGGCCAAGGGTCGTCAGCCTGGGAGAAGCAGTCGCTGCAGCAGAAGGCCACTTCTCATGTCTGCGGAGCTGTTCCCGACACTCCAAGAACCTTCTCTCCCGCCACATCTGCGTCTGCTGGCGGCTCCGGGAGCACCGCCAGCTTCTCCTCCAGCGCTCTGCTGCAGACTAAAATGACATTGCTCTTATGGGGTCCGGGGCAATTGGGGATATCCTCTCAGATGAAGAATGCCCCTCCTGGTTACCGGAGCACTACCTGGCACAGGCTGCACTGGCAACTAGCCAGTGGGCACTTCTGCCGGGGCGCTGGCTCCGCCGGGCCCTCCGTGATGCGCACAGGCATCTCCTTCCTACTTAGCAGGCAGAGCCCTCCAGCCTGTAACCTCAAGGGGTTCCAAGGGGTCCGCATCATCTGGGCAGGGGTCGCCATGGTGGACTCATTGTCCTCCCTTGGGTCCCCTTTGCTGGCCTGGCCCGGCTCCCCAGCATGTGTGTACTGGATAGTTAGTCCTGTCCTCCCTTCTCTAGAGACGTGCCCAGGCCACGTGGAAGCTGCTTGTGGAGGAAGGGGTCACCGCACCCCAGGGCGGCCCGCAGCCACTGGCTTACCCGAGTGGGGACACAGAACCACCCTGTGGCAAGCTGGATCCAGAGCTCGCTGCAGGAGCATCCAGGGACAGACCCCAGCTGCCCGTGTGTGCCCACCCGGGGAGCCCGGCCCAGTAAGCAGCTGGCAGCCACACTTCTGCCGCAGGCCCTGCTTCTGGGGACCTGGTGTGAGCCCCGCCTTCATTTTGGGTGGTCCCACAGATATAGGGCATTTTAGTCATAGGTCCCCTTTCATTTTGTTCTTTCCCACGTGTCCTTCCCAAGTGGGCCTCTTAGCGGGGCCCTGTCTTCTCAAGCCCAAGGCCATTCAGGGGCCACCCTGGGGTGGGTGCACACGTGACTCTGGTCCCATTTGGAACCTTGGCCTCCTGCCTCCAGCACTACACTGACCTGGCTCCTCTGGGCCCGAGCATCCAGGACGAGCTCAGCCACCTCCTGCTCTGTCCTGGTCTCTTGCTGGGGTCCCCTGCCCCCCGCTGGAGCACACTGGGGCCAGCGGTGACCTGAGAGCAAAGGAGTCGGGTTCTGGTTTCCCCCTAGTCACTTGCTCCGCGCCAGCACCTTAGTCCCTTTGTCTCTACAAATTCATGTTTCTGAGACTGGTCCACTGATACAAATCAACAGGTGCTGGTGCGGTGGCACACGCCTGTAATCCCAGTGACCCAGGAGGTTGAGGCAGGAGGATCGCAAGTTCAAGGCCAGCCTGGGCAACTTAGAGAAGACCTGTCTCAAAATAAAATAAAAATCTAAAAAAAAAAGAACAGCTGGACACCGGATGATACCGTCCAGTGTCACCGGTAGTTTGCAATCAGGGTGAGTGGCAGGCCCCCTCCGCTGGTGGGGAGACATGAGGAGCATTCGGCGTCCAACATGAACAGCTGTCCTTCCTGAGATTCTAACGCAGCACCCACCAGGAAGCCAAGGGCCCTTCCTTAGTTGATCTGAAGACAGACATGGTGGCGGGTCACCTGTGAGGCATTGGGGATGGGACAAGTGTTCCTGCGCCCGTGACCTTGGGCTGTTTGTGTGACTCCCGAAAGATGCTTCTGATCGGAAGGGGCATGAGAAGCTCAGCTGTGGACAGCCCTGCCGGCCTCGGTGCCTGCGGGCCCCACCCCACAGCTATTTCTATCAGAGCCAGCTGTCTCCCCTTCTGCTCCTGGTGTGTCTTTAATGACTCTTTGGCTTGGTGCGTAGGGTTGGGATTTGTATATGGAGGTTGCTTCTGGGCTCCACAGTGGGCCAGCATTCTCAGGAGCTTCATTCCCATAATTGTATTAGTCCCATCAGAAGAGTTTAGAGGAGACCGACTCAGACCCTAAGTGACTCAGACGCTGAGGTCGTGTAGTAACCAAGAGGTGCTAGTTACCCACCCAGGCTGCCTCCTGGGTTGATTCCTGGCCTCCATCCAAAGCCCTGTTCCAGGCAATGTCCTGCCATCCAGCCCACTTCTTCTCTTCCCCCGGTCCGTTGTCCCCAGCTGACCTGAGAGCCATCAGGCATATCATTTCAATAGGGAGAGTGTCACATTCTCTGCCCTTCTATGTCTCTCATCTTCTTTTTCTATTCTTTCATCTTGAGAAAATTAGCGTTATTTCATCAAAGTAATCCATGTTTCTACCTTGCTCCGTGTTCTCAGGCCACCCTCCACACAGCAGCTGGGTGGTCCTTTTAGAATGTGTCACATCACATCAGATGGCGTGCCTTCTCTGATTAAAACTCTCCAACGGCTTCTCATATCACCCAGCGAAAGCCGAATCCTTAAGGAGCCTACAAGACCTGAAAGGACCCGCTGACTACCTCCATTCTCGTAGATACATGTGTGGGCGCCACCTGTGGCTTTACCCATTCTCAATGCTGCCCGGTGGCTTCTTGGGTGGAAGGGTGAGTCTTGGTATCCCTGGGCCCGGGTCAGCCCTCTCCAGCTCGTCTTTTCCTTCATCATCACACTATAGTCACACTGTCATTTGGGTTAAATAGTGGCAGAATGACAGACTGATTGAGAGGATGGGTGCTAGCGTCTTATTTCCAGGGTTCAAGTCCTGATTCCGTCCCTTATCTATGAGCTAAGGCACATTGCCTAACCACTTTGTGCCTCGGTTCCCCCATGTCACAGTGGGGAAATTGTAAGAGTACACTTCTCACCGGGTGGCTAGGAGAGCAAATGAGCTGTCTCGTGAAAAGATCTCAGAACAATGACTGGCACATAGTGAATGTGCAGGAAGTGCCCGTGATGATGGTGATGTCCCCTGCGTCATAAGGTGGGTTGACCACAGAGCCGTGTAGTGTACTATATCATTTCTTCTCTTATGTAACTTTCTGCTTTTCCTGGAGTTCTTTCTTTTTTTAATTGCTCATCTTGTACACATCTATTCATATCTAATTCTTTATAAGCTTTTAAGCAGACCCTTTACAGTTCTATTTTCTGTATGAATAAACAGATTAGATAATCTACTGATTCCATTTAGTTCTCCCCCTGGAAACTCACCCCCTGGAGGCCTCTATCCTATCCATCTAGTCGGGTCTGGGTGTTCTTGGGGTTTGCTGAGAATTCTGAGAATTCCTTTTGTCCCTTTGACTCTGGTTGGAGCTCTGTGTCCCAAATTGTAGATTGTCTTCTTTCTTGCATTGCTATCTCATTTTGCTGGAGCACATCCTTCAGTAGCTTTCTGAGCAAGAACACCTTTTCTAAGCACTTGCGTGTCTGCAAATGTCTGTGTCCTACGCTCCTACTTGATTGAGAGTTTGGTTGTATACAGAGTTCTAGGTGAAAAATAACTTTCCAAAGAACGACGAAGATTTCTTTATATTCTTTGAAGTGGTTTCCAGGAGGTACTGTTAATTGAAAAGAGCAATAAGCAGAAAGTGGAAAACAGTATGCCGTCCTTTGTGTGAGAAAGGCTATAATTTGCTGGCATTTGCTTTAGCAGACCCCACAGTAAGGGCAGTGTGGGGTGGGTGGAAGCAGGCTTGTCAAGTGTAATTGTTCACATCCTTTTGATATTCGAACCACATGACTGTTTTACCTATTCGTAAAATGTCACTAACATCAAAAAGTAAAATTAAGACCAATTTTCTACCATAATTTTAAGGCATTTCCCCATCTTATTCTAGCTCATGAGAATCTTGATGCCTTTCACATTTTTAGTATCTTGTATAATATCTGCTTTTGCTGTCTAGAAGCTGTTAGGCTCTCTTGATCCTCATGTTCTGGATCTTTCCCATTTATTGAGCATTCACTAGGTTCATGTAATCTGGAAACTTGTGTCCTGAAATTGTGGGTGATTTTCCTGACTTTCCCCATCCCAAGACAGTCTCTGTTGTCTCTCAGGGGCACTCCTGTTGTGTGAGTAGAACTTCCTTTTCTCTCTTATTTTCTAATTTTTTAGTCTGTTGGTTATACTTTATGGGCGATGACTCAGCTTCATCTTCCACTCCTTCTACCACATTTACCTGTTTGATATTTAGTTTATAGAATTTCTTTTTTGGTGTCTGTCCTTCGTTCCTTTTATGTAGTATGGTGTGTGTGTGTGTGTGTGTGTGTGTGTGTGTGTGTGTGTGTGTTTTACTGGAGCTTGAGCCCAGGGACATTCTACCTCCGAGCTACACCCCCAACCCTTTTTTAATTTTTGTTTTGAAACAGGGTCTCGCTAAGTTGCAGAGGCTGTCCTTGAACCTGCAATCCTCCTGCTTCAGCCTCCCAAGTACTGGGAGTACTTGGGAGTACTTCCAGGCGTGCGCCACCACTGTGCCCGGCTAGCATTCTTTCTTAATTCACTCTGCAGCACCCTTCCTTAGCACTGTGAGGACATTCACTGTGATGTTTTCAGGTTTCCTGAGATGTTCTTTTGTTCCCTGCATTTTGGTCGTTGTTTCTGTCTCTTCTTGTCCCTTCATCTTTGATCTTGGAGCCTCTCCCAGGGGCATGATGATCCAGAGGACAATTTGAGCCAAGGCTGGGAGGGGAACCGTCTTGTCTTGGAGTGTGAGCAGGACCCACGGAGCGTGAGTGGGACCCACGCAGGGCACAGTGTACCAGACGGTGGCTCCTCAGGGCAGCACACCAGCCAGGTTTGAGCCCAAGGCCCCTGACTTTGAGGCCAGCTCCTGTGACCACCACGCCAGTGTCGGGAGGGAATGCTGCTTCATGTGAACACACCAGATTCTCTAGCTGGAGGCCTGGAGATAGAGCTTTGTTTTTGATTAAGGGGTGGTGGGGATCGAGGAGAAAGCTGGAATTAATCTGAGACGTATGCCGGGGAAGTACAGCTGACCCTGGTGTCCATGCACACCAGCCAGGCCACCAGTCCCTAGGGCATCCTTTACCAAGTGTGAAATCAAGTGCCAAATCAGGAGAGCCAGCAGAAACAGCCATAAAAAATAAGACTTTCGGAGCTTGGGCATCAAGAGTAATTAGTTTACTTATTTGCTTGGCAAATTCTCTAAGACCTGAGGTAGACTTTCCATAAAGCACATACCTGGAGAGTTGGGTAGGCAGAATGCGATATGGCCTTGGCAGTGGGTGAACTCTCGGATCAGCAAGTGTGCAATAGCCAAGAGCGCTCGGCGCGCTGGTATAGTGTATCACAGCGCCCCACCCACTTCTTGGCAGGAAAAAATAACCTGTGGTCATGACCATATTTTTTTAACTTTTAATTTATTTATTTATTAGCACTAGGAATTTAACCCAGGGGCATTCTACCTCTGAGCTACACACCAGCCCTTCTTATTTTTTATTTTTATTTTTATTATTTATTTATTTATCTATCTATCTATCTATTTATTTTGTGGTACTGGGGATTGAACCCAGGGGCATTCTATCTCCGAGCTACACCCCCAGCCCTATTTTTATTCTTTATTTTGAAACAGGGTCTTGCTAAGTTGCTAAGGGTCTCACTAACTTGCTGAGGTTGGCCGTGAACCTGCAATCCTCCTGTCTCAGCCTCCCAAATACTGGGATTACGGGCGTGCACCACCACACCCACCTAGGAGATTTAGAGTTGTTCATTATGCTTTTAACCTCCAGCTGTTATCCATTTTGCCACCCTTCTTGATTTCTGTCATTTTTATTGCTCACCTTCTTTTGTGACACCTCTTAGGCACCTGAAAGCCTGGGGTTTTCCAGGTTGACCCTCCTAGAGATGGGCTGTCCGTATGGACTGCGCAGCCCTCCCGCACAGGACTCACTCACCCAGAGCCGCGCAGCCCACGGGACTTCTCCCACAACGCGGGTGCTCTGTATCTGCGCAGGGTAGCACAGAAGCCACCGGCCCTGTGTGGCCATCGAGCACCTATAGTGTAGTCGGTGCAGCTGAGGACATGCATTTCCAAGTGTGCTTCATTTACACTAATACACATTTAAACAGCTGCATGTGGCTGGCGGCTTCCATACTGTGCAGGCAGCTCTGGGACAGTGGCTAATTTTTTGTGAAAATATGTTTTTTTTTTTTTTACAATACAGGGGATTGAACCCAGGGGCATTCTACCTCCAAGCTACACCTCCAGCCCTATTTTTTATACTTTATTTTGAAACAGGGTCTCACTAAATTGTGGAGGGCCTCACTAAGTAGCTGAGGCTGGCTGCGAACCCGGATCTTCCTGTCTCAGCCTTCCAAGTACCGGAATTACAAGCGTGCGCCACCACGCCTGGCTTGAAAACATGTTTTAATAGAGGTATATTCTATAACTTGGAATATTCACTGAATCCCATGAGGCCACATATCACCCACAAGTGGGTGTAAAGAGGAATGACATGGTGACGCTGGTGGCCGGAGCTGGCCTGCCACAGGCTGTGGCCCGAGGCCAGCTGAAAAAGCGTGGTCAGCCTTTCCAAGCCACATGTGTACAGGCATGTCCACACCCTCCCGGACTTCCTCCCTTTGCCTGGGAAAGAGGGATGGCATTCCCAGACTGGACACAGTAGTGAGGCGGGGCACGTCACATGGCGCTGGTAGGTGCCACCTAAGTGGTGGCTGTCGTTTCATCCCTTACAGCAGCTCACGTGGTCATGCCAGCACGAGGTCGCAGTGCTTTGTGACTGGTGGGGATGTACTCTGGGATCCAGGGATCCGGCCCCAGGGGTGAAACTCTTCCTTCTTAGGTGAAAGGCTGGGTTAGGGGAAGAGTAGTGAGGGTAGAGAAAGGACGGATGGGAGAAAATACAGGCGAGACCACCTCGCACACGTGAGAGGAGGCAGGCGGCACTTGGGACCTGTTAAATGACCACGGAATAAAAGTGTCGATGGCTGTGGCTTTAGATGAGTGTACACCTTAGTGTCAGCTTCCCTCATGGGACCATTCTTCACACTGAAGACCACGAGCACCCTCTGGGCTCAGTATCATTTTTGCTTCTTGTTCCTGAATTTAAGAATCAGTGGTAGAGCTGGGCATTGCGTGCACACCTGTAATCCCAGTATTGGGGAGGTTGAGACAGGAGTCTAGAAGGTTCAAGGCCAGACTCAGCAACTTAGGCCATCAGTAACTTAGTGAGACCCTGTTTCAAATCAGTACTTTGGGAGGCGGAGACCGGAGGATCCGGGTTCGTGGCCAGTCTCAGTTTGCGCTCTCTCTCTGTCTCTCTCTCTCTCTGTCTCTCTCTCTCTCTCTCTACTTAGTGAGGCCCCCCGCAACTTCGTGAGACCCGGTTTCAAAATAAAGTATTAAAAAATAGGGCCAGGGGTGTAGCGCGGAGGTAGAACGCCCCTGGGTTCAATCCCCAGTACCCCAGTGCCCGGGCCTTGGGTCGGCTTCCTGGAATGCATGGACCGCTGCAGTCCCAGCTTGTTCCGCGCTCTATCTTTGGCGTATCTGACCTCTTCGAAGCTACTAAGTTACCTGCCTATTTTTAACCTGTGCCTCCAGCCAGCCAAGCCGACGGCCACATGAGTTGAGATGAGGGGACGGCCGTGCGGTCCTGCAGCTCTTCATTTCGGTTCCTGAAGATTTTCTTACTTTGGCTTTAGGTTAGGTTTCTCCGCCTGAGCACTGTTGACATCTGGATCCAGGTACTCCCCGGTGAGGGGCTGTCCCGTACATTGTAGGGCATTGCCAGCATCCTTGGCGGCTGCCTAGCAGATGCCAGCAGCTCATGTAGCTCCCCAGCTGTGACAACAGAAGATGTTTCCAGAAGTCACATGCTCTCTGGGAGCAAAATGTCATTTTAGGTTTTCTCCACGCACGCACATACACCTCCAGGTCCTACCTTGAGCTCAAAATGGCTCCCTCAGCTACAGAGACCTGGATGGTCCACTCTCAACTCTTCTCAGTGGCTGTGCCTCTCCAAAGGGCAGAAAGCACGTGCCGGCCATTCAGTGGAGGAAAGGAGGAATGGCTTCCCCATTCAAGTCTCCTGGAAATGAGCACCAACACACCCACATCTCCCGAAGGCTGCTGGGGCAGTTCTAGAAGTCACCGGTAGCCGAGCATGGTGGCACAGACATGGAATCCCAGCTACTAGGGAGGCTGAGACGGGAGGATGGCAGCAGCTTAGCAGGACCCTGTTTCAAAATAAAAAAATTTCAAAGAGGCTGAAGATGCAATTCAGTGATAGAACTCCCCTGAGTTCAATCCCCAGTACCAAAAAAAAAAAAGAGTAGGTGCAGAATGAAGAAGTCGAGGCCTCAGCTGCAGGGTTGATTGCACTTTGCTGTTAAGTAGGCAGATTAGAGAAGAACTGGGCAGGGAAAGAAACGGGACAGAGAGGAGTCTACCTGCCCGCAGGAGAAGAGAGGAGCCCAGACTGCCGTTTTAGGGACCAGAGACTGCTCCATCCTGCCACCCCCAGGGATTCACTTAGACTCCCAGGGGAAAGTCTCCAACAGGGCGAAAATGGACACAGGGAGCCATGGTGGAAAAGGGAGTGCCCTCTCCAGGTGCATGTACATGGGGGAAAGGTTTCCAGGCTGAATAAAACTCACCATGTGGGAGACTCCATGCTGTTTCCCACACCCGGAAACCGGCCGCCGGCGTTCTACCTCCGCACTACACCCCTGGCCCTATTTTTTATACTTTATTTTGAAACCGGGTCTCACGAAGTTGCGGAGGGCTTCACTAAGTAGAGAGAGAGAGAGAGAGAGCGAGCTGAGGCTGGCCGCGAACCTGGATCCTCCGGTCTCCGCCTCCCAAAGTACTGGGATTACAAGCGTGCGCCACCACGCCCGGCTGGAGCAGAACTTCTTTCTAGCCCTTTCCCAACTCTCTGGGACAAAACCCGACCCTCTGTGGAAGGTCACTCTCTTATCATGGCCTTCTTTTATGACTGTGGCCCACTTCTTAAATAAACCTCTTCTCTTCCCCCCACTCCTGCTTGTTGAGTGAATTCTTTCTCCACAGAGTAGCAAGGACTGAGGTTCTACCCCATAAAGTTTATTTCTAGGAAATCATTACCCGGTGACACTGTGTGTCAGAAGTGTGCTGGAGTGGGTGGCTGTAACACGGACTGTCAGCGCTCCTGTTCTAGGGCAGAAGTCCAAGGTCAAGGCAGGTTCAGGCACACCCTTCGCCTGCACGTCCACACACTGGAAACCCAGGTTTGGCTGCAGGGGAAGGGGCAGGACCCACACACACACTCCAGTCTCACCTGCAAGGACAGGGCTGGAGACCGTTACCACTCCACACTCCACCCTCGGGGCCCCACATGGGAAGGGCGCAGGTATTGGACAACAAGAGACCAGTAAGAGCCATGTTTCCATAGGATTAAAATTGTCCCCATATCTCCTACAAAGGCATGTAGCTGAGCTTCTTAAAATAGATGTTCGGTCATGTCCTGTGCGGGGTCCCCTCCCATCACCCCAGAGTCCTTGCAGATCGCAGCCTGACGCCTTCTCATGCCTCCACTGTCCACCAGGGGTACCGTGACCTCTGGCCCCATCTCCCTGTTCCCCACAAGAGGACCATGAAGGCCACACTGTGGCTCCAAAGACTCTAGTTCCTCCCCCAGGCCTCTGCCCCCATGATCGGGGCACGCAAGTCACCGAGGCTGCAATGGGACAGGAGGGGACATTAGCCTGGTCACGTTCTGTCTTACTCCACGGATTATACCTCTTACTTCTGTTTTGTTGTTGTTGTTGTTGTTGTTGTTGTTGTTGTTTGGTACTAAGGATGGAATCCAGGGGCAGTCTACCTCCAAGCTACACCCTTTTTAATTTTAATTTTGAAACAGGGTCTCACTAAGTTTCCCAGGGTCTCATCAAGTCACTGAGACTGTCCTTGAACCTGCAATCCTCCTGTCTCAAACTCCCATGCACTGGGATTACAGGCGTGCACCACCACACCCGCCACCTTATCCCCCGTTTGTGTAGCTGGATATAG
>PVJS01011877.1:22540-44990 GCA_004027185.1 Glis glis
GGGCGTTCTACCTCCACGCTACACCCCCGGCCCTATTTTTTTATACTTTATTTTGAAACCGGGTCTCACGAAGTTGCAGAGGGTCTAAGTAGAGAGAGAGAGAGAGAGAGAGAGAGAGAGAAAGAGAGAGCTGAGGCTGGCTGCGAACCCAGATCCTCCGGTCTCCGCCTCCCAAAGTACTGGGATTACAAGCGTGCGCCACCATGCCCGGCTCCCGTTCACTCTTACAGCTGCCCTTTCCAACACCGCCTGCCATCACTTCCCAGGCTCTGCAGCGATGACCCCGCCATGGGACTGTGACCTCGCTGGGCACTGTGTGGTGATCGGTTGTCTCCCGCATTGCCAGTGTGGTGAGGTCGCGCTCCTAAAAAGGCATTCACTATGTCCGGGAAAACTGCTGCAGGCTGGCGCACCGGCCCAGGGCTGAAGTCACTGGCTGCGGGCTGGTGGCGCTGTCCCAGGGGCTGAAGGCACTTGGACTGCTTGTGGAACATTCTTGTGTTCAGCCTCCCTGTTGGGGCGAAGCGTTGGAACTGGAGGAATTTAGGTGTATTAATAGACCCTGCCAGGTGCAGTGGATAGCCGCCTTAGCCTGACCTTCACCTCACACAAGTGTCACACTTCCTAAAAGCCCCGAGCGCCCCCGTAGCCACTACAAACACTTGGAGGAGGACGAGGCCAGGGCTCGAGGGTGAAACAGTGGAGATGTGTCTGGGGAAACCAGAAAGCTCAGCCCGCCAGCCTTTTCCACAGTGCCAGGATGGACGCCACACCCCACCCCGAGTCCATCTTAAAACCACACCTAATCTCTTCTCAGCAGTTTTTATATTCAACTAACTACAGACCTTATACAGACTTCCCCACTTTCCACCAAAGTCTCAGATCCATCCCAGGATGCCAGTTGTGTTTTGTTCTCAGGCGGCCTTCATCTCCAACCCAAGGCAATTTCTCTGTCTGTCCTGGTCTTTCATGACCTGGAACTTTTGAAGAATAGTGGTCAGGTAATAGCCGAGCAGGATGGCTCACACCTGTAATCCCAGTACTTGGGAGGCTGAGACATGAGGATCGCAGGTTTGAGGCCAGCCTCAGCAACTTAGCAAGATTGTGTTCCAAAATAAAAAATAAAGAAAGGGCTGGGGGTGTAGCTCCAAGGTAGAATGCCCCTGGGGTCAATCCCCAGTACCAAAATAATAATAATAATAATAATACTGATAATGATAATAATAATGGTCAGGTGTTTTGCAGAATGTTACTCGGTTTAGACTTGTGTGATTAAGCTGAAGTTATTGATGTGGGTGACGCACTCCACAGAGGTTAAGTGCTTCCTACCCAGGAGCACATGACCTATTGCACACCTTATCTGGGGACTTTGACCTTGGTCACCTGACCTGGGGAGTGGCAGCCAGGTTTCTCCACTGTCAAGTTAGTTTTTGCCTCTCCTTCCTCCACTCACTGGAAGTCTCTGCTTGCCACTCCTGACACACGTGGAAACAAGATGGACTTCTGTCAACGACATCTTCTTTTTGGGGGGCAGGCGGTGACAGCTAAAGACTGGATCATTATTTGAATTAAAGACTTATAGAAAGAACAGTAACTTTCTTTATCTTAGCTCATTTTCTGTTTTTATCATCTACTCATTTATTTTTTCAATCTGAGATGAAACTTGAACTTTTATTATTTTACTTTATTTATTGCAGTGCCGGGGACCAAATCCAGGGCTTCATGCATGCCTGCTGGTCTTGGACCACTGAGCCACACCTCAGCCCTAAGGTGCTTCCTGATAGGTGGTCTGGATAAAGAATTCTAACCGCAGAAAATAAGCGCTTCCTAGCTAACTGGCTCACTAACTTTCTGGCTAACTCACTAACAAAACCCTACTTAACCACAGCTTGTTTGGCCAGTTAAACCTAAATAACCGCTTTTTCGTCAAACACATTTTTTGCTAATTTTGTTTCCTGCTTTCTGCTATTAAGATGAATAAACACTGGAGGAAAGTCTGCTGGAAAGAAGGGAAAATAGACTGTCTTGCAGAGGTTATCCTAAGTCATGGTGAGTGAAAGATGTAAGGAAGGGCCGATGTAGACGAGTCTGTGAGAGGTGAACGTCCACCTTGCAGCGAGCTGCAAACCTCTCCCTGGACACCGTCACCCATCCCAGGAGCGCTCACAGTCGCTCCCCACGCCCTGACCTAGTTCCTCACTCCTGGGGGACAGGTACTTTTTCTTCTGTTCCTTAGCTCCATTTTAAGATGGGGAGAAGGGCAGCAGAAGCAGCGGCGCCAGCCATGTTTACTGAGTGCTCCGGTCCCTGGCCCCGCTCATCAGATCTTACAGTGATGCTCACAGGTAGTGTTACTGACAGAAGGTTTGTGCCCCCCCCAAATTCCTGTGTTGAAGCCCTATCCCTCAGTGTGGCTGTATTTGGAAATGGGGCCCAAAGAAAGTAACTAGGGTTAAATGAGATCATAAGGGGGGGCCATGATCAGATAGGATTGTACTCCTGTGGAGACACCTGAGAGCTCCCGCTGCCTGCTGCCTCGTTGTGTGTACACAAGGAAGAGGTCACGGGCAAGCTCACTCGGCAAGAAGGTGGCCAGCCGGCTGCACATTGCTGCTGGCACCTTGACCTTGAACTTCCCAGCCTCCAAACTCTGAGAAAATAAGTCTCTGCTGTTTAAGCAGCTCAGCCCACAGTATTTTATTATAGTAGCTTGAGCTAAGGCAGGTAGATACTATTATTCCCATAGTAAAAGTTAAGAAACCAAGTCATAGAATGGGGGACTTACTGGCCTTATTGATGTGTTCATGTTTCCTTTACTTCCAATAGTTTGGTTTATACGTTTAACAAAATGTTCCGTTCATAAAGTTTCCCGACAGTTATAGTTTCACTGTAAGTCTCTCTCTTATCAGTGTCATATGGTTCCCTTCCCTTCTTCAGCTTTTTTTACTTTGAATTCCTTGTTCTCTGATGTTAACACTCCACACCGTTGTGTCAGTCAGGATAGGCCAGGTTACAATGCAATAACAAACACCCAGAAGTCTCAAGGACCTACACGGCAATTGTTCCTCTCTGGCATGCACTAGATGTCCATGGTGGGGCTGCAGGGCCTCTGCTGTCCACGCTCCTTCAGGGACCCGCCACATGGGTGTCCGTCTTATGGGCTCCTGCTGTCATTGTTCACTGCCTCTGAACACTTCTGCCCAGACATGGTGCTTCATGTTCCCAGCACAGAATGCAGGGAGGGTGCCGGGTACACCCTCTAGCCCATGTGAGGGCCTTTTTACAAAGTAGAAAAGGTGGGAAGACCTTGCCCACAGGTGCAGGACTGGGAAAGGACAGGGCGTCCCTTCCCTTACGTGGGTGTGAGGCTGGGTAGGGAGAAGGGCTGGTTCCACCCCTCTTGCCCTGTGTGGGGCACCACACGGCTCACCATGGAGACCCTGGTCCTGAGCATGCTCTGGTTCACCCAGCAGCACCAGGATGTGCCACGAGGTGAAGCCAGCTGTGCCTTCTGTCAGTCCCTGCAGCCAGCTTCTCCTTAGCGTGTGTCCTTAGCTGCCAGCACACGGAGGTGCAGGGTTTGCCTCTGAGAGCCTTCACGGTGTTCTCAGGAGAAGCTGAGCCTCTGGCAGGACTGCATTTCAAGCTGTTCTGCTTGTTAATGTTTCCCGAGTCTGGGGGAAGAACTTACTCATTTCTTTGATATTCCGGATTCCTGAGGACAGCTTCTAACTATAGCTATGAATCAGCCTAACACTGAGACAGTCTGCAAGCGTGCTGGTCTTTTTTGTTTTGTTTTCTCTATTTGGGTTCTGATATGACTCTCGTTTTGTTCCAGGTTAAAGTTATATTTGGATGACTTAAGGCTCTCCACGAGTAGTGGAGGGGGTCAGCCTCGCGTCCCAGCCCTGTCCCTGAACAGCCCTGCAGCCCACGCGTTTCAGGAATGCAGGGGACTAGAAATAGCTGTGAGGCTGACCATGCCTCCCTGGCAGTGGCCCATTCTTTCCCTACTCCCTAATGCTGCTCTTTCCCTATTTTAGGGATTGGTTTTTGAAATGACCCCGCAGCGCATCAAAGGCGTGGTGTTTTACACACGTCCGGGTGTTCATCAACTCTGCCGTGTGTGGCGGGTGCCCGCCTTCTCAGTGTCCACTTGTGAGCTTGGGCAAGTCATGCGACCGCGACCATTCTTTACCTAACTTGCTTTCCTGTGACCAGCAACACACTTCTCCTAGAAACTATCACACTCATGCCCAGCACAGCCCGAGCCTTCCGGACCTGCTAGGAAAGCGGAGCCTGGTCACTGGATGGAGGGGTCCCCGCAAAGCAGGAAGCGGGGTCCTACAGAGGAAAGGAAAACCCCTGAGACCAAGTGTTAGTGACCTGTCACCTGATTTCCTCAGCTCCCCAACAGACTCGCATCTTTTCAGGATCGGTCCCTTTCTCCTCTCTGGCTATGATATCACCATGACACACATCCGTTCTGTCATTCCCCTGCCGTCCAAGGGTCCTCAGAGCAGGTGTGTCTGGCAGGTGAGCGGGCGTCGCTGGCTGCTTCGCACTGGGGCTGGCACAGCGGCTGCCGGGCTCCGTTGGCCTCTGCAGCATGGGCAGGGCCTGGGCCACAGCGTGGGCATGCCTCCCATCCCAGCTGCAGAGCCCTGCCAAGCCCCAGGGCAGCCCCTCTCTCCCAACAGCTTGAGCAGGTCGCTGGACACCCAGCTAAGAAACCCCCAGGCCGGGTGCACAAGGTGGACCCGAAGGCGCTCTCAGCGGCTCTCTAAGTGCGATCTTACTTTCCTAAGAGGAAGGTGGTTTTTCAGGCTGCTGCCACGGCGGGCTGCGAAGGCTCTTCACGTGTTTTGTTTTTCGCTGCATCCTCTGGTCTTCAGCTCCTCTCCCTGCATGGTCTGGAGCGTCCCCAGGGCTGGCATCACACTGGCTGCCTGGCCCTCCGCCTTCATGCCCACCTTGAGCGTCTCTGCTCACTTGTCTGTTTGTCCATCCATTCCTTCTCTCTTGGATCCAGCAAGTGGATCTTCGGCGAGCCCCACATGGACCAGTGTCATGGGGCTGTAGAAAGACGAGAGGGCTCCTTCCCTCCAGCACCTTGCTTTCCCATATCCAGCTACCACTGTGCCGGGCTCCACTCACTGAGCATGCCTCTGCTCCGAGGACTTCCCAGCCCTGGGGACACTGTGGCGCTCAGAACAGGCCCACTCCCTGGAGCCCTAGAGACCAACCGCTGAGCAGACAGCCCTACAACATGTCAGGTGCTGAAAGGTGCTGAGAAGGAAGGTGGGGAGAGGCGCAGTGGGCGGTTGCTGCATCTGTGGGGTGCTGGGGAGGGCTCCCAGAGAAGGTGACATTGCGGGCACAGGGAACAGCAAGTACAAAGACCACAGGACAACACAGGCCTGCCGGCTGGAGTCCCAGCAGTTGTGGCTGAGGGGAATGGCCCCAGGGAGAGTGGGGAGAAATGAGGTAGAGAGATAGCTGGGGCTGAGGACCCTGGGGCCATCCATGCAGCTCTGAGATCAAGCGTTTACTCCTAGTGAGATGGGTGGCCACTGGGCAGCTCTGGTGGAGGCCTGGCCGCTCTGGCCTGCTTTAAGAGGATGTGTCATGGTGCCACATGCAGGACCGTGTGGACAGCCAGGAAGGTTTTGCACTGCAGAAGCCCAGGACACACCTTCAGACTGACCCCTGTATGAATGGCCGTTACCTCCCTGAGCAAGGTGCATGAGGAGCAGACGGGCCCTGTCAGGGCAGGAGCAGGAGAACAGGGTCTTGCTAGGTTGATGAGAGTCTCACTAAGTTGCTGAGGCTGTCCTCGAACCTGTGATCCTCCTGTCTCAGCCTCCCAAGTACTGGGATTACAAGCATGCACCACCATGCCCGGCTAAAACAATCCTATTTTAAGTAGCTACAAAAAATAATAAAATACCTAGGAAGACATTTAACCAAGGTCACGAAAGATCTGTATGCTGAAAACTGTCAAAGACTGATGAAAGAATTTGGGGAAGACACAACGAAGCAGAAAGCTACCCCATGCTCAGAAAAATTAACGTTACTCAAATGTCCCACTACCCAAAGCATTGTACAGATTCAGCGCAGTCCCTAGCAAAATTCCAATGACATTTTTCCAGAAATTGAAAAAACTCCTAAAATTTTCACCAAACCACAAAAGACCCCAAATAGCCAAAGCAATCTGGAGTAAAAAGAACAAAGCTAAAGATATCACACCAATTTATTTCAAAATCGGCTACAAAACTATAATAATCAAAACAGTGTGATACTGGCATGAAAACAGACACACAGACCAGTGGAACAGAACAGGAAGTCCAGAGAGAAGTCCACGCATTTGCAGCCAATTGATTTTTGGCACGGATGCCAAGAACACACTTTGGGGAAAGACAGTCTCTTCACTAAGTGGTGCTGGGAACACTGGATGCACATGGAGGGGAATGAAATTCAGCAATCTTCTCATGCCGTATGCAAAACCGCACTCAGAATGGGTTGAAGAGTTCATTTAAGACCTGGGGCTGTAAAACCACTAGAAGAAGACGTTAGTGAGGAAGGCGTGTGGCCTTGGGCTAGACAATGACTTTTTTGAATCTGACCCCAAAAGCACAGGCAACAGAAGCAAAAATAGACAGATGGGATCACATCTAACTAAAAGAACTTCTGCGCAGCAAAGGGGCCCGTCAGCAAACAAGAGTGAAGGGGCAGCCTGCAAGAGGGAGAAAACATTTGCAAAGCCTATGTCTGATCAGAGGCCAATATCCAAACGATAGAAGGAACTCAAAAACTCAACAGTAAAGAAAAATGTATCAAAGTGTATGATTTTTAAAAAATGGACAAAGGGCTCGAATAGGCATTTTTCAAAAGAAAACATGCAAATGGCCAGAAGATATATGAAAAGATGCTCAATACCACTAAGCATCAGGAAAAGCCCCTCACACCTGGTGGAATGGCTATTATTAAAAAAAAAAGATAACAAAAGTTGGCAAGAATGTGGAGAAAGGGGAACCCTCGCACACTGTGGGCGGGATGTAAATTAGTACAGCCACGATGGAAAACTGTATAGAGTGTCCTCAAAAACTTTAAAATGGAACTACCATATGATCTAGCAATCCCGCTTCTGGGAATGTAGCCGAAGAATATAAAGCTAGTACGTCAAAGAACATCTGCTCTCCACCATCACGCAGCGCTATTCACGGCAGCCAGTATATGGACCAGACTAAGGGTCCATCAGTAGATGGATGGATAAAGAAAATGTGGCGCACAGTGGAATACTATTCAGCCTTTAAAAAGAAACCAGCTAGGTGTACACGCTTGTAATCCCAGTACTTGGAAGGCTGAGACAGGAGGATTGCACGTTTGAGGCCAGCCCCAGCAATTTAGTGAGACTCTCAGCAACCTAGCAAAACCCTGTTTCAAAACAACAACAACAAAAAAGAGCTGGAGGTATAGCTCAGAGGTAGAAAACTCCTGGGTTTAGTCCTCAATAATATACACACAAAAAAAAAGAAGAAAGAAAAAAAGAAGGAAACTGCTGGGCATGGTGGCACACTCCTGTAATCCCAGTATTTGGGAGGCTGAGACAGGAGGATCGCAGGTTCTGAGCCAGCCTTGGCAACCTAGTAAGGTCCTCTGCAACTTAGACCCTGTTGTTTCAAAATAAAGAATAAAATAGGGCTGGGAATGTAGCTCAGAGGTAGAATGCCCCTGGGTTCAATACCCAGCAACACACACACACACACACACACACACACACACAGGAGACCCTGTCATTTGCAACAGCATGAATGAATATGAAAAATAGTGTGTTCAGACAGACGCTGCATGATCTTGATTATTGTAGAGTCTAAAGACACTGAACTCATAGAAGCAGAGACTAGAATATTGGTTACCAGCGGCTGAGGGATGAGGAGTTTGGGAGGTGCTGGTCAAAAATCACAGTTAGAGGAACATACATCATGGTGACCACAGCTAATAACAATATATTGTGTACTTGAAAACTAAGAGAACAGATTTCTCCTTTTTTTTTCTTTCTTTGAGATGGGGGGTCTCACTGTGTTGCCCAGGCTGGCCTCGAATTCCTGGGCTCATGCTGGCCTCCCTCCTCAGCCTCCTGAGTAGCTGGGACTATAGGCACGCACCACCATGCCAAGCTGAGAGTAGTAGAGTTTAAGTGTTCTCACCACAAAAAACATGAGCCGTATGTGAGGTAGTACATATGTTAACTAACTTGAGTTAGCCATTCCACAACATATATATCAAAACATCATGTTGGGCGCCATACAGTGTACAATTATTTGTCAATTAAAAATGAATTCTTCAGCCGGGCATGGTGGCGCATGCTTGTAATCCCAGTACTTGGGAGGCTGAGACAGGAGGATCCGGGTTCACGGCCAGCCCCAGCGACTTAGTGAGGCCCTCCGCAACTTCATGAGACCCGGTTTCAAAATAAAGTATAAAAAATAGGGCTGGGGGTGTAACTCAGAGATAGAACGCCCCGGGGTTCAATCTCTGGTACCGCAAAAAAAAAATGAATTCTTCAAAAAAATTTAAAACAGGGTCTTGAAGAGCTATGTATACACTAGTGTTCATAGCAATATTACCCACAATAGCTCGGAGGTGAAAAGAATTCGAATGTGCCTTAACAGATGAATGCATGAGCAAAGCATGGTATATACATACACTAGAATATTATTCAGCCTTAGAAAGAAGGGAATTCTGCTGGGCCTGATGGCGCACACCTATCATCCCAGTACTTGGGAGACTGAGACAGGAGAATAGCAGGTTCGAGGCCAGCCTTGTCAACTTAGTGAGACCCTGTTTCAAAAATAAAGAATAAAATATAGGACTGGGGATATAGCCCTGAGGTAGGATGCCCCTGGGTTCAATCCCCAGTACCACAAAAAGGGGGGGGAGGAATTCTGACTTATGTTATAGTGTGCATGAACCTTCAGGACATTGTGTTAAGTAAAATAAACCAGACACAAAAAGCAAATACTGTGTGATTCCACTTCTATGAGGTCCCTAGAGGCATGGAATTCATAGACAGCGCGTAGAACAGTGGGGGATGGGAACGGGAAGTTAGTGTTTAATGGGTTTAGAGCTTCAGTGTGGGAAGATGAGAGAGTCCTGGAGGTGGATTGCGGTGACAGCTGCACAGCAGTGTGAATGTTCTAATGCCACTGAGCTGTAGCCTTAAAAATGGTGACTATAGCCGGGTGTGGTGGCGCACGCTTATAATCCCAGTACTTGGGAGGCTGAGACAGGAGGATCGCAGGTTCACGGCCAGCCTCAGCTACTTAGTGAGGCCCTCTGCAACTTAGTGAGACCCTGTTCCACAATAAAGAATAAAAAATAGGGCCGGGAGTGTAGCTCGGAGGTAGAATGCCCCTGGGTTCCATCCTCAGTTCCGCAAAAAAAAAAAAAAAAAAAAAATGGTGACTATGAGCCGGGCATGGTGGCACATGCCTGTAATCCCTGTATTCAGGAGGCTGAGACAGGAGGATTGCAGGTTTGAGGCCAACCTCAGGAACTTAGTGAGACCTTGTCTGAAAATAAAAATAGAAAGGACTGGGGTGTAGCTCAGAGGTAGAATGCCCCTGGGTTCAATTCCCAGTACCCCCCCAAAAAAAAGTTAATATGAGCTGGGTTCAGTAATCTCAGGAGGATATCAAGTTCAAGGCCAGCCTGGGCAACTTAGGAAGATCCTGTCTCAAAATAAAATTTAAAAAGGGGCTGAGAGTGCACCCTTGCCTAGCATGCATGAGGGAGATTGAGACAGGAGGATCACAGGTTCGAAGCCAGCCTTGCTCGGAGATAGAATGCCCCTGGGTTCAATCCCCAGTACCAGACACTCACGCACGTGCACACACACACACACACACACACACACACACACACAGGTGGAGGAGGGGTAGGCAGTGGGGTAGGGCTGCTCTGTTGGCCAGCATGAGCAGAGAGAGGGTGAGGGCCAGGTGGGTATGGGCACACAGGTCCCAGAATAATAGTTAAGAGACAATGGCGGAGTCATGCTGTGGGCAGGGGGAGCTGAACAGGAGACCCAGGGCCATAGGTAAAAAATGTTATAAAGTTAAAGAAAGAAAGCAATTGTTTTAGCTACTTCTCCACCATGAATTTGGAGGCTACAAAAAATCCAGTGTTTGGTTTGGTTTGGTTTGGTTTGGTTTGGTGGTGCTGGGGATGGAACCCAGGACCCTCTACCACTGAGCGTGCCCCAGCCCTCCAGTGAGCTTCTAGGAAGGCTAAAAGCACTTCCAGGGTGTGATTCTACCAAACAGACCATGCAGAACTGGTTATATAAAGCAGATTATCTTCGGGGTGACTGAAGTGTCTTAAATTAGGTGGTGGTTGTGCTTCTCTGTAAATGTACTAAAAATCCTCGAATTATCCCCTTAAAGCGGATGACTGCTGTGGTCTGCAAATTATACCTCAGTACAGCTGTTCACACACACACTTCTGCTTCCCTTTCATCCCTGTGGGTCCCTCTTTAGAGGCCCTGCCCACTGCCACTGTCCCCATTCACCATGAAAGGCAGGAGGGAAGGGCTGGGGTTGGGGTCACGTGGAGGATGTCGGCCATTCGGTCCCCGCATAATTTTAGAACTTGGAAGCCGTGTAACCTAGACGAGGTGACCTCATCAGAGCCGGCTCCCTGCGGGGCCCCACAAGTCTCCACTCCGCTTATGGGCTTCCCTGCAGTCGGGCCATCAGGACCAGTCCCGCAAAGGACAGTACCGCTGGTGTCCTGCCACACGCCTCTACTGCTGGATGGGGCAGCCAGGACCCGCCTGTCACTCACAGCTGCCCCGGGGCTCACATTTCCTGGGCTGAGCCACCCTCCCCGGGGGCAAGGGCCAGCCAGCAGATGGGCGCTGGGTGTGTGTCCGCCCCTCCTGGAGCAGCCTTAGGACGTGTCTGTCTGGAAATGACTCTGAGCCGGCTTTGGGGTTTGGAGAGTTCATCTCGTCACTTGGCCAGGGCTGCCGTGAGGCATGCTGGGCTTGGTGGCGTTTAGTAGTGGGTGCATTCTCAGGGTAGGAGTGGCAGAGGCCGTCCCTGGGTGTAGATGGCCTGTGCTCAGGGCTGAGTGGAGAACAGCTGTTCTCTGCCAGGCCTTGACTCTGTGAAAGAAAACACGTTAAAAAAAAGCATCGAGAGAAGTGGGCTGGTGGCGCGCACCCCTGTAATCCCAGTGCTTGGGAGTCTGAGACAGGAGGATCGCAAGTTCCAGGCTGGTCTCGGCAACTTAGGGAGACTCTCAGCAACCTAGCAAGACCCTGTTTCAAAATAAAAAGTAAAATAAAATAGGGCTGTGGGTGTGGCGCAGAGGCAGAACACCCCGGGTTCATCCCAGTACCCAAAAAAAAAAAAAAAAAAAAAGCAGCTGGGAGCTGCCTGCTCAGAACAAACAGGTAAGTGCTTTTCTAGGGTGGTGACGCTCAAGCAGTCATGATAGCTTAGAGCTGGAAGGGGTTTTAGAGACTTACAACTTCTACTCATTTCCTTTATTTGAAACTGAGATTCAGAGGGTCCTGTGACTTGCCCGAGGTTCTACAACTACCTACTGTCAGGACTTGCTCCAGTGTTGCATTGCCCCAGGTCCTCTCCGGCCCTGCCCCCTTCTCTGCTCAGACACTAACGTGAGCAGGCCTGGTAGCTTTGTTGCTTTTTTATTTTTTGGTACTGAGGATGAAACCCAGGAGCATCCTACCGCCGAGCTGCACTCCCAGCCCTTTTTATTATGAAACGGTCTAACTAAGTTGCTGAGGTCTTGTGAAGTTGCTGAGGCTGTCCTCGAACCTGTGATCCTCTGGTCTCAGCCTCCCAAGTGCTGGGATTACAGGTGTGCGCTACCACACCGGCCAATTTTGTTGCCCTTTAACTTCAGCAAGGCCCGTCTGTTCATTGGGGATAATTTATGCATTCCTAATAAAAACAATCTTAGGAAATAGATGAATGACTGACTCACAATGGGTATAAAATCTTAATGTAGAATGACATTGGTTGAGATAAAACTGTATTAGCACGCACTGTGGGCTGGTGTGTGTACTATCTACGTGATTCTGATGTTGTAAAGCATTTAGCTGGTTTTCGGTGTTTATGAGTAACTTTTAGAAAACGTTAAGGGTGTCTGGCACATGAAAAGCATTTGAGGAGTTAGTCACTGTTTAACAGTGTGAGTGGCTCATCTGGAACGCTGGTGGCTTGAGACCTGCCATCAGGAGGCCCAGAGCCCCACCCTTCTCCCCATCTGGCTTCCTGCCTGAGTGGGGCTTGGGCCCCAATCACTGAAAACGGGTTCTGTTGTTGTTGTTCTTTTCTTCTTTTTGGTACTGGGTACTGGGTATCTCTGAGCCACACCCCCAGCCTTTTTTATTTTTTATTTTGAAACAAGGTCTTGCTAAGTCACTGAGGGTCTCACTAAGTTGCTGAGGCTGGCCTCCAACCTGCAATCCTCCTGTCTCAGCCTCCCAAGTACTGGGATTACAGGCGTGCACCACCATGCCAGGCTGATAAACATGTTCTTATAGTCAGATCTTCTTAAGGATGACTACTCCAGAGCAATCAAAAATAGATTTGAAAATCACAGTTGTCTCGCAGGAGCCTACCGTTGTTTGGGTTTGCTTTTCCCTGAAGCCTCTCACCCTGTATGGAGAGGGCCTCATGTTTAAAGGATGATGGGTATCCTCAGTGTTTCTAAGAGACTGATTCATGGTGGCAACATAGCTGACACCGTGGAGTGCTCGGTGATATTCCTGTTGATCCCCAAGGCAGCTGTGAAATCTGTCCCTGTGAAATGAGCTGGAAAGCCTGGCGTGGTGGCGCACGCTTGTAATCCCAGTACTTGGGAGGCTGAGACCAGAGGATCCAGGTTCACAGCCAGCCTCAGCTACTTAGTGAAGCCCTCCACAACTTAGTGAGACCTTGTTTCAAAATAAAGATTAAAAAATAGGGCTGGAGGTGTAGCCTGGAGGTAGAATACCCCTGGGTTCAATCCTTGGTACCTCCAAAAAAAAAAAAAAAGAAAGAAATTAGCTGGAAAGCACACTGGATAGACGGGCGATCTCATACATCAGCTACAGCTGGTGGGCCTGCTTGCTTTGTGATTGGATACACATAGGACATCTTTTTAACTCCACAAAACGACATCACTGGGCACAGCGGTGCACATCTGTAATCCCAGCTATCAGGAAGCTGAGGCAGGAGGATTGAAGCTCAGTCATACAAACAAAAGATCTAATGACGTTAACCCTCCATTGAAATAATAAAGACAGAACTAAAGAAATGCTGCCTTTCTTCTCCTTCTCCTCCTCCTTCTTCTTCCTGGGTTGCTAGTGAACAGGACTCCTAATTCCGCAAACAAGGTAGACATCCCTCTTTGTTCTCTTATTTTCTGAAATGTAAATAATTGGTTCCCGGTGTAAAACTTATGCAATAAACTGTCAAGTTTTATCGTTAAGGGTTTTTTGTTTTGTTTTGTTTTGTTTTGCTTCATTTTTGTTTTGGCCTTCTATCCCTGAAACTGTAATTGGCATGTAGGGGTTTGGGGAATTGGAGGGAGTGGAGATATGGTAGGCTAAAAGATTTTTTTAAAAAAGGATTGTTTTTTGGCAATGTGTATTATGTATTTTAAAAGTGAAATAAATCAAAACAAAACCATTCTTGCCTAAACAAATCTACACTACCTATGTAACTCCTTTTAGATTATTTGGAATTGAGTCTTTTAATGAAGGTTAGAGTTACAATGAGGAAAATTTTTTAAAAGTCAAGAGCAAGCTGGATGTGGTGGCGCACACCTGTAATCCCAGTACTTGGGAGGCTGAGACAGGAGGATTGCAGGTTCGAGGACAGCCTCAGCAAGTAGTGGGACTCTCATCAACCTAGAGGGACCCTGTTTCAAAATAAAAATTAAAATTGGTCTGGGGGTATAGCTCGGAAGTAGAATGACCCCAGGGTTCAATCCCCAGTACCACACACACACAAAAAAAATTTTTTTTAATAAAAATTTTTCACCAGGCATGGTGGCATATGCCTGTAATCCCAGTACTTGGGAGGCTGAGACCGTAGGATCTGGGTTCGCGGCCAGCCTCAACTACTTAGTGAGGCCCTCCACAACTTAGTGAGACCCTGTTTCAAAATAAAGAATAAAAAGTAGGGCTGGGGGTGTAGCTCGGAGGTAGAATGCCCCTGGGTTCAATACCCAGAACTGCAAAAAAAAAAATTTTTTTTTTCAAAAAGGGCTGGGGTATAACGTGGAGGTAGAATGCCCTGGGTTCCATTCCCAGTACCAAAAAACAAAAAGTCAAGAGCAATTATACTGGGCAGGGGTTAGGCACAGATTTTAAGATAGTTGAATATTTTAGATTTACTCAAATCATATACGTGCCTTTATTTCTGCCAAATTGGTAAGATATAAGATTTACTGTATCTATTAAAATACCTCCCAAGGTGAGCAAATCAATGATTATTTTCCAGGCATCTGTTTAGGCAAGACCTTGGCTCAGTTTCTAAAGCAGGAGTTCTGGGCCGTGGGCAGGAGACTCCCAAGGACATGAGCCTAAGACCCCTGTGTGCACGTCGAGCAGCATTGTCCGGGACAGGGCAGCAGGAGTGGCGGAGTGTCCATCAGACTCCCTGTGGCTACTTACGCACAATGCATAACGTGCTATCACAATAGAAGTTCATCGTGTAATACAAGCAAGAGCAGGAATTTTAAAACAGGAAGCCAAAAATATAATTAGAAGAGCATGCCTTTTGCTCTGGAGACCTAGGTCTGGAGAATACGTGCACACAAGGTGGGGGGCATCAGGGCGGGAGGGTCACACAGCGAGACAGGAAGCCAGGCTCCCTCTTTTTATAACGACCCATTCTCGTGGGAACTAACTGGGGTCCACAGAGAGAACTACATCGATTCCTTTGTGGTGGCTCATGATCTCACCACTGTCCACGAGCCCCACCTCTTACAGGGCCCACCATCGCCACAGCACCACATTGGGGCCACCTCCTAGCCTGTGAGCCTTCGGGGACACACACGAGCCATAGCGGTCACACCCACAGGTTCTGGGGGGACGTGGAATTTTGGAAGACTCTATGTGACACAGAGCAGTGTCCTTGCCGTCTTCAGTGACTTTGGATGTGTGGTGTGTGCCACATGTTCTTAACCCTAGACGAGACAAGGAAAACTATTTTATTCAGGCCCAACTACTCAATGTATTTTTCCCCTTTCTCTTGGGATTTGAAGATATTTAACAATACGTCATAAACTGACCTGAAATTCTTATTTGTTCTGCAGCCAAATTCATTAAAAATACCCCTAACTGGGACACTTTTATGTTCCCATTCTCCATCTGGCTATTTATAGTGAAACCTATTTTCTCTGAATTACAATGCATGGATTAACATTAAAAACTAGAACTGGTTTAACAAAAATGATTAGAATGTATAACTACAATGCACCAATAAATTTATATATATATATATATATATTTATATATATATATTTGCGGTACCAGGGATTGAACCCAGGGGTGTTCTACCTCCGCACTACACCCCTGGCCCTATTTTTTTATACTTTATTTTGAAACCGGGTCTCATGAAGTTGCGCGGAGGGCCTCACTAGGGAGAGAGAGAGAGAGAGAGAGAGAGAGAGAGCTGAGGCTGGCCGCAAACCCGGATCCTCTGGTCTCCGCCTCCCAAAGTACTGGGATTACAAGCGTGCGCCACCACGCCCAGCATGAATATATTTTTTAAAAAAGATTAGAATTTTTGGTTTTAAAGATGATTGACAAAGATCGTGACCATTCTATGGGATGAGGAGGGAAAGAAGCTCCTGTGGGCTGGATGTCTGTGTCCTCCCAAAATTCATGTGTCGAAATCCTAACCCCAAAGGTGGCAGAATCAGCAGGCGGGGCCTTTACATCAAGTATGAGGGCGGGGTCCTCGTGATCAAACAGGCCCAGGGGCTCATTCACCCCTGCACCCCGTGGGGACACAGTGAAAACATGCCACCTGCAAACCAGAACGGGGCCTTACCAGACCCTGAATCTGCCCGCACCTTAACCTTGGACTTCCACCTCAAAAACTGTGAATAAACAGCTTTTGTTTATAAGCTGCCAAGGCTGACCTCAAACCTGCGATCCTCCTGTCTCAGCCTCCCAAGTACTGGGATTACAGGCGTGTGCCACCACGTCTGGCTTGCTGTTCTGTTTTTGATTCTACCTCTGATTGAACTGCGACCTGTCAGCATGGACAGGGGTCTGGAGGTGGGCCTGGGTGTTCAAGAATCCAGTGGTGTTGTCTATAAGGGGAGGAGCAGCTGCAGGGAGTCAGGGTTTTATTGTACATGGAGAGAACTTTCCAGAAAGGAGAGCTGCTCCAAGCCTGAATGGCCTTCCTTCTGAAGGTACAAGGGTCTGGGCGCTGGAAGCATGTTTTTGCTGCCTTTTTGAACTTTTCTGTTTGAACTTTTAAAATATTGGGCAAATTTCCTTTTATTATTATTTTGTACAAATGCCTTTTCTACTCAATGGCTGCTTAGTATTCTACCTATATGTCCTACAATTTATTTGCTTAAAGCCTGTGTTTCTCTTATAAGTAATATGGGGAGGACCATCTACATAGAATCTTCTCTGTGTGTCTCTGGCTCTTGGTAGAAGTGAAGTCGCTGGGTTTGCAGGAGGTGACCATTGGTTAGATTTTTACAGCACATTGACTTCCACGACACTTTAATTTGGTTTTCTATTGCATTGCAGAATTTAATGACAGCCAAGAATTTCTATTTATATTATGTCTCAATAAAAAAAATTGAGTGTAGAGTTTTCCTTGCAAGCTAATAAATGACTGTAGGCTCATCATTGATCACTGTGCTGGGCTGACTCTGAAGAACTGTCAAGTTTCTCACATCTCTTAAAGAATACCAGCTGGGCGTGGTGGCACACGCTTGTAATCCCAGTACTTGGGAGGCTGAGACGGGAGGATCTGGGTTCGAGGCCAGCCTCAGCTACTTAGTGAGGCCCTCTGCAACTTAGTGAGACCCTGTTTCAAAATAAAGAATAAAAAATAGGGCTGGGGGTGTAGCCTGGAGGTAGAATGTCCCTTGGTTCAATCCCCAGTACCACCAAAAAAAAAGAATACCTATAATTGTAACTATACATGAAACATTTACATAAGCTTCTTACTATTAAATAATTAACATTTCCTATTGTGGAATGTACCGTTTACTTATTATTTTTTAATTTAATGAAGCTAAAGCCAGGCATGGTGATGCACGCCTATATAATCCCAGTACTCGGGAGGCTGAGACAGGAGGGTCACAGGTTCAGGGCCAGCCTCAGCAACTTAGTGAGATCCTGACTTAAAACAAAAAATAAAAAGGGCTGGGGACATAGCACAGAGGTAGAATACCCCTCGGTTCAATCCCCAGTACAAAAAAAAGTTAATAAAACTAAAAGCCTAAGGGGTTCATTTAAGTGTTAAGATGCAATAATAATTTAATTCCAAAAAATAAATGCTAATTTTCTTCATGGAATGAATTGGTCTGATGTTTCTCTGTCATATATTAAAATAATTTTAATTTATGAAGCTATGGTTTTGAATAAAATATATGTAATTAAAGTAATCAGCAATCTACAAAACATAGCAACCCCAACTTTTCCTGAAGATTTTCATTAGAGACACAGGGCTGGAGTCCTAAGAATGAGTTATTTCCCAGAGGTGCAAATAAGTCAAAATTTCTTTTGATGCCTTCTTTATTATCAGCACAATGTTTAAAATTCAGGTTTTATTCTGAGTGTCTTACTTCATGCTACGAAACTGCCAAAAAGTACCACAAAAATGAAGCAAATATCTGGCGTTAAACCTTTATTAGTGTGAAAGCCGGGCACTGGGTAAAGTGGTTTGTGTGTGTGTTGGAGGGGTGGTGAACGCTTTCCTTCGCAGGGCTGAGTGGCTCTGCAGGACACAAGTCCCTGACGTCTGCGCAGCGCTGGGGCTCTGGGCTCTGGGCGTGGAGTGGATCTCGCCTGCTGGGTTCTCAGGAAGCCTCTGAGCCTCTAAATAGTAAATACTCCGAATTTCCATGGCAACTTCCACCCTGCTCCAGTGATCTTTCTGCCCAGTGTCTTTGGTTCATGGCATCCAGGACCCCAAGCCTTCCTTCCCCAGGAGGTGTCCCGGGGTCCCGGCACCAAGGGCCCCAGCCACAGCACAGGACCCTGGTACAGGTATTTCTCTTGTGCCTCACTCAGAAAAACGGCTCTAGCTCATGGGCTTGTAAGAGTTAAATGAGAGATGCCCAATACATGGAAAGTTCCAGAATCAGGCTCCTTTCCCCTGGCAGAGCACCTCAGTTGTCTATACGTGAGCACACTGACAATCCTATGAGGCAACCGGGCTGGTGGTTGTTACTATGTTGAGGTTTGTTTTAAAATTCACACAGTCCCTGGGATGGGTGTGTTCTTCTTGCCCCTGTCTCTGGTATTTTTCTCTCTACCTGGAGGCAGGGGAGGTCCAGAGACACTTGGGTGCAGAAGGGGGAGCGAGGCGCACCCGGTCACACTGCGGAGGCCACAGGAGGAGACTTCTGCTGCTGCCATCCCTGGGGCCCGCTCCGTGTATCCATCTGTGCCACGCGCTGCCTGTCCTGTGGTTTCCATGGCGCCCGTGCAGGACGCTGAGATGGCCTGCCCCGCGCCAGGTAGCCCGTGCTGGCTGCTCCGCCTTCCCGGTCTCACCCACCTGTGGCCTCCTGCTCCTGCTGTCTCAACCCCGTCCCTGGTCCTAGGTACAGGATGTTCTTTCTGCAGTTTGAGTCACACCTGCACTTTGACCATCACCCCCTTGCTTCTCTGTGTGCTGTCCCCTCCTTCTGAACTGCCCCTGACGACTCCACACCCCTGGTCCCCACCATGGAGCATGTCATCTCCCACGGCCCTCTCACCTCTGCAGGATCCCGGACACCGCTGGGCCGAGGCCCCTCACCTCTCTGTTTTTCTCAGTAGCCTCCTCGTCTGTCTGCTTCCAAGACTGACCTACTGTAAATACGTCTCCATCTTTAAAAAAAACCAGGAACAACAGACATGAAGTTGAATCCAATCCTGTCCCTCTGTAAGACCCCCTTGCCGTGGTCCCTACACCTGTCATCCTGGTCCCTTGAATGGTCAGTCTTGCCATGTCTAAGAAATAGAAAACACGGCCTCATGCCACGATTCCCCCTTCACCATCCTTCAGGACTCTCTGTAGCTGCCAGGATGAACTTAAACTCTTAGGATGGCACGAGGGGCCTCTCATCCTCTCCTCTGGAAGTGCTCCCCCACTCCCTCACTCCCTCCTCCAGACTCAGAACCAGCCCTCCTCCAGGAAGCCTCCTCACTCTCAGGGGCTGGAGCAGCAGTGTGCCAGCCTACCTCCTATCACCTCACGGCAGTTACGACACTCTTTTTTCCTTAGAATAAATAAAGAAATAATTAAAAGGTAATTTATTGTTGATAAAATGAAATGTTTGGCTTAATATATTAAATGTTATAGATGCTTATGGTAGAAAAATAATAAGGAAGCTGGCCATGGTGGCACATGCCTATAATCACAGTGCTTGGGAGGCTGAGACAGCAGGATCACAGGTTCAAGGAGAGCCTCGGTAATTTAGCAAGACCTTCATCAACTTAGTGAGACCCTGTTTCAAAAACAAGAAATATAAAGAGCTAGGGGTATATCTTGGAGGTAGATTGCCCCTGGGTTTAATCCCCAGTGTGCTGTCCCCCCCCACACACACACACTAAGGAAAATTGAGATGATAATGAAAATAAAAATTATGCCCCAGAGAAAGCCCATTAGCATTTTGTTTTACTATCTCCATTCTTCTATTTATGATTTTTAAAATATAGTCACAATTGTATGTGTGCGTGTGTGTGTGTGTGTGTGTGTGTGTGTGTGTGTATCTGTTTCTCTCTCTCTAAGGAAGGAGCTCAGAATGACTCCAGTATCAAATGCTCTTAAAACGTGTCTATGTCCAACTACTATGCCGTTGCAGACGCGCCCTCATGTGTTAATTTTCCTGTTGTTGGACACTTAGTTTATTTACAGTTTTTGTATTTGTCTACTATTGCTAATAACATTGCATTCAACATCTTTAAGAGTAATTTTCTGGACTCCAAATTTCTTCCTTAAGTTAGAGTGTTAGAAGTGCAGTTATGAATGTACACAGTGTAAGCGCGCTCAAGGACCCTGACGCTGGCATCCAGTCGCCTCTGCAAGGTGGCCTCAGTCCACACTGGCGTCATGTTGTCCTAAGTGTCTTCTGCTCACAGGTTAAGTGCTGTGATTACTCTCAGCCTTTGCAAGTTTGATAGCTAAAAGCCTGTAGCTAATTAGTTCTTAGTTATCCTTTTTCAAACTGTCAAAACATGTCGTCAGAGTATTAGTGCTTATTTTCTTGTTGATTTAAAGATGACTTATTAAACCTTTTACATAGGTGTTGCAAATATTTTTTCTTAGTTTAGGAGCTGAACATCTTCCTCAGTCCCATAAAGAAATATGCCTAACCATGTGGTTGATAACCCAGAGTAGACTTTTCTGTCAGGCTTTATGTTACTTTATTTTTTGGTACTGGGGGTTGAACCCAGGGATATTCTACCTCAGAGCTATACCCCCAGCCCTTTTTACTTTTGAAACAGGGTCTCACTAAGTTGCTGAGGGTCTCACTAAGTTGCCAAGGCTGGCCTTGAACCTGCGATCCTCCTGCCTCAGCCTACCAGGTCCAGGGATTACAGGTGTGCAGCATGGCGTGCACCCGCACAGGCTTCATCTTCTAAGATGTCGAAGGCATCACAGAATGTGAGTGGATGAACAAGAGCTGGAAGCTGAAGTTGAACCCAGTGACAGCCCGCCTTGGGTAACGGCTCACACACGCGCCTCCCTGGAGAAATAACACGTGTGAGTTAAGCCTGGGCTGGCTGTTCCCTTCCATGGTTCCCTAGGAAACCGCTGCTGGCTGGCAGGAGCCCAGCAGGTCCCCCGTGTGCGGGGTTTGTTCCATTGGCATACCCCACGGTGTGTCCTTGGTAGAGGACCAGCTCGGGCCACCTTCCGGAAGAAGATGAGGACTATCCTCAGACACATTTGAATCCTAGATACCAAGTCCTGTATTGCAGGCCAGCTAGGAAGAGGCGGTTCTCCTGTGTCCTTGGACACTTGACAAATGGTGGCAGATGGTTATGATTTTAAAAAAGGAGAAGCAATGCATACTCTAAGGATGATTTGTCAATTGGATTTTTCACAGAGAGGAAAAAGCCTGAAATGTCCAAAATAAAGCTATTTGCTGTCATTATAGCCCCCTGGGTGGGGTGGAAGGCAGCGCTATAGAAATGGAGGTCACACCGCAGTCTGGGTGTGGCCGCGTGGCCAGTGGCCCTGGCGAGGTCACTTGTCAGGACTGGGATAATGACGTTGGTCGGCTGGAGAGGAGTGGCCCAGCCAGATTGCTTCTGGGGGCCCCTTCCCGTCTGTGATTTTAAGAAAGCCGGGAAAACGGTTGTCGGATGGAAGCCCGGGGTGGTTTAGAAAACAGTGAGGGCCGGGGAGGTTCCAGCAGAGCTGAGCCGCAGGCCAGTGCACTGTACTGGTTCTGTGCCAACTTGAGCGTGTGACTCAGTGCTGAGCCTCAGTTTCCACCGTGGTGCCAAGGAAATGATGGCACCAACTTCTCATCTCCCTCCCTGGCACCGCAGTGGAAAATGAGACTTGGCATTGGGTCGGACAGTGTGTTCATCCTTCAACAGGGCTGGTGTGAGGAATCAACACATCAAAGCATGTCAGGCATTTTAATAACATCTGACATTACTGTCGCGTCCTTGTCCCCTCCCCCTCTCTTCTTCAGGTTATTCTAAGAGACTATCTACTGTATCTTGAAATAAGACCTTACTGGTATCTAAAAACGTATATCTATTGTGTGCCTGTGTGTGTGTGTGTGTGTGTGTGTGTGTGTGTGTGTTACTGAGGACTGAACTCAGGCCCCCACACATGCTAGGCAAGCACTCTGCCCCTGAGCTACTTCCCCAGCCCTATTTATTTTGAGACAATGTCTCACTAAGTTGCTCAGGCTGCAGTCCTCCTGCCTCAGCCTCCCGAATAGCTGGAATTACAGGCATGCACTGCGACGGACCAGCTCAGCCGGAGAGCATTGAGACCGACGGGACAGGGGTCTCGGGATGGTGGGCAAGGAGTCGGCGATGAGTGACAAACAGACACAACTCAAGGAGGTTGCATCTGAGTGTATTTTTGTAAAGCTTTAGGCAAGGATTTTATACACAATGATTAGGGAAACAAAATACATCATCAACTGATTGTTGTTCATGCTTGTGGTTTATACAATCTTAGTGATTTTTTAGAAATAACAGTGCAAAGCTATG
>PVJS01011878.1:0-38566 GCA_004027185.1 Glis glis
AGAGACAGGGAGAGAGAGAGAGAGAGCGAGCTGAGGCTGGCCACGAACCCGGATCCTCCAGTCTCCGCCTCCCAAAGTACTGGAATTACAAGCGTGTGCCACCACGCCCGGCTGAAGTTTCTTATACAAAAAACTTTGGGTAAACATGTATGGCATTTCTCTAACTTTGTTCTTAAGCCTCCACAGACATGACTTACATATTACACAAGAGTCTTAACCCTAACAAAACACATTCAAGTGTCTTGACTAGTTTTCTTTTTCTTTTTCTTTTTTTGGCACTGGGGATTGAACCCAGGAACATTCTACCTCTGAGCTACACCCTCAGCCCAATTTTATTTCTTATTTGGAAACAGGGTCTCACTAAGCTGCAGAGGGCCTCACTAAGTTGCCAAGGCTGGCTTCGAACCTGCAATCCTCATGTCTCAGCCTCCCAAGTACTGGAATTACAAGCATTGCATCACCACGCCCAGCTCCTTAACTAGTTTTCTTTCTCTTCCTTCTTGCCCCCCCTTTTTCCTGTTACTTTTGAAATTTTTGCCTTTTGTATCCTTTACTTGTTTTATATGCAAAGTTCTGTTTGGTTTTTCTCTAGGTAAGTGTTTCCAACTTGCACAATCTTAAGAGTCACCTGGGATATTTGTAAAGTAAATAAAATGATTCAAGATTGTAAGCTTACTAAATAAAAATCTCTAGAATAGCCTGTAAATCTTATGTTTTGTTAAGTTTCCCAGGTGACTGTTATCACCAGGCAAGTATGAGAGCCCCAAGTGTGGGCAGTTTGTGTACTTTATAAGGTAAATGTTATATACTAAGTCAGTCACTTGAATTTATTTTCATACTAATACAGTCACTATTGGTTGAGTGTTTAATTTAGATGAAGTCGTCAAATTGTTCTCAACTTCATTTGCTAAGCAATACATGGATTAATACATCAATTCTGTGACCCATTTAGGTCCTGCTCAGGTTCCGATGATGTCCCCAAATGGTTCTGTGCCTCCCATTTATGTGCCTCCTGGATATGCCCCACAGGTATGTTTTTATATTATTTTCATATGTACGTAATAGTCATAATGTTACTCTCTCTTTTATGGGGAGGGGATGGTACTGGGGATTGAACCCAGGGCCTTATGCACATGACTCTGCCACTGAACTACACCCCCATCCCCAATAATGTTACTCTCTTTAACATTGATTCTAATGGGGGAAAAATGCCACTTCAGTATTGTTACATCTTTGGTAAGTCCATTTATTTCTTATATTTTAGTACATTTGAAAAGGAGGAAAAAAGCCAGGTATGGTGGCGCACACTTATAATCCCAGTACCTGGGAGGCAGAGACCAGAGGATCCGGGTTCGCGGACAGCCTCAGCTACTTAGTGAGGCCCTCCACAACTTAGTGAGACCCTGTTTCAAAATAAAGAATAAAAAAAATAGGGCTGGGGGCGTAGCTTGGAGGTAGAATGTACCTGGGTTCAATCCCTGGTACCACAAAAAAAAAAAGAAAAGAAAAGGAGGAAAAAATATATTGGTAGTGCTCACCATTTGGTCTTGTCTTTGAGTATTGAATTAGAAGATTCGTTCTAGAATTTATATCCCTGAATATGTAACTTAATGTTAATAATATCTTAAACTATGAAGGTGCTTATACCGACATTTTTTAAATTAATCATTTGCTTAGAAGTAAACCAAGCTGGGCATGGTGGCACAAGCTTGTAATCCCAGTACTTGGGAGGCTGAGTCAGGAGGATTGCAGGTTTGTGGCCAGCCTCAGCTACTTAGTGAGGCCCTCCGGAACTTAGTGAGACCCTGTTTCAAAATTAAGAATAAAAAATAGGGTTGGGGGTGTAGCTCGGAGGTAGAATGCCCCTGGGTTCAATCTCCAGTACCACAAAAAAAAAAAAATGAAGTAAACCAAAACAATGCTTCCAACCTTATTCATACAATGGCTCTCAGATACTGATAATAGTTTACAACATATTATGGTAAACAGAGAGAATTTAAATCTGCACCACTAAAGACTGAAAGGATCAGAAGCCGGGCATGGTGGTGCACACTTGTAATCCCAATACTTGGGAGGCTGAGACAGGAGGATCTGGGTTCTCGGCCAGCCTCAGCTACAATAGGGCTGGGTGTATAGCTCGGGGGTAGAATGCCCCTGGGTTCAATCCCCACTACCGTAAAAAAAAAAAAAAAAAAGACTGATGGGATCAGTATCATTCCACACCTATAATCCTTTTCTTTTCTGGTTTTTTTTTTTTTTTTGGTAGTAGGGATTGAATCCAGAGGCATTCTACCTCCAAGTTATACCCCCAACCCGATTTTACTTCTTGTTTGGAAACAGGGTCTAAGTTGCTGAGGCTGGCTTCGAACCTCTGATCCTCCTGTCTCAGCTTCCCAAGTACTGGGATTACAAGCGTGCACTACCACGCCCAGCCCTGTAATCCTTTTCTCTTCCCATGTGTTGGCAAGCTCTGACTTAAAGAATAAAGTATAGCTAAGTTACATATGCTGGCACACTGAATTAAACTGTAGATGTGCAGGTGTTCAGTGTCTTTCAATACTGAGATTCTATATTATAAATTCCCAAACTTACCGATTTATCATCCCCTTTTCAGGAAAAAAATTACTCAGTGCCTCCTTGGGCACTCCCCCCCCCCATTTTTATTCATTGCCCTCTAGTTGCACCGTAGGCTACTACCACCCTTCTGGATCAGTCCATTGTTCCCCCCTGGGGGGGGGGGCAGTATCACTGACTTTAGGCATCAGTGTTCTGTATAATCTGTGCTTGGTACCTCAGATCTTTTTGGGGAAATAGTCACTTTCTCTTCCTAGCACTGAATTTACATTTAAATTTTCTTCAGAATACATTGGTGGGATATTGTGGTAGATTCTTTGTTCATTCTGTGAAGCACACCACTATATGAACAACAGCCGGTACTGGTGGGGAAAATGGAAGTCATCTGAGATTAAGAGTCAGGAAAGCTGGGTCCATATCTTATTTCAAACTCTTGCTCTCTGCTGGGCCTTGGGCAAATCACCTTCATTAAATCTCAGGGCCCTCGTTGTAAAATAAAATGAAAACATATGAAATAATATGTTGAAAGTACATTGTAATCTTTTAGAATAGTCTGCTCACTATCTCTACTTTTGTTTAACTCACTGACTCCTTAATTTACCATAGTGTACATTCTACCTGTTTTACCCTTCTCCCTGCTATGTTCCAGATCTAAAGGACTTTTCTAGACTGATTGTCTTTGACCTCTAAAAATTTTACACCATTGATGTGATTTACCCTAAATTTCCTTGACATAATATTATCTTTATTTTTCCTACTTCCCTGTGGCTGCTCCTCAGAATTTTGTTCTTCTACAGTGTTCTCTAGCATTAAGTTCAACAAACATTTGAGTGGTATGATGTGCCATGCTCTGTATTAGGGCTAGTGACATAAAGATAAATCAGACAAATTATTTCAATCATAGAGCATTCTGATCTTACAATATCTCCCTCTCCCCCCACCTTCAATAATGAATATTGGACCCTGGGGCATTCTGCCTCCAAGCTACACCCTTAGCCCTTTTTATTTTTCATTTTGAAACAAGGTCTTGCTAAATTACGGAGGCTGGCCTCGAACCTGTGATCCTCCTTTCTCAGCCTCCCAAGCACTGGGATTATAGGCGTGCGCCACTACACCCATTCTTTTCCTTTTAGTTTTATGACAAATTCATTCATCTTATTTCACTCACTCATGAACTTCTAGAAGCAGATTTCCATATATAAGCATTTCCAGGTACTTCTCTTTTCAGAATTTCCTGGCATATTATATAGCTCTCGCTGAATAAATTTATCAGTTTGTTAATTCTCTTTCCTAAGTAGATTATGAATTCTTAACAGTTCCTATATTTAATAGTGTTTCATAAATAGGTATTGACTGCTCTTGAGTGCTTGGTATATATCTGTGAATAAAAGAGAGAAGAGACTCTTGTCCCCTCTGAAGTTTATAAAATTCTTGTGTGAGAAGCAAACAAAAAAGCATAATCAATGGATAGATTAACATATTAGGTGAGAGTGCTATGGGGAAAAAAAGAAAATAGACCTGGTTACATTTTAAAATAGGGTAGAACAAACCTCACTGGAAAGGAGACATTTAATCCAAGTCTTGGAGGACAGATGGAAGTTAACCATCATTTATCTAAGGAAAGAGGATTCTGAAAGTAGAAACAGGCCAGCTCTATCATCCCAGTACTTGGAAGGCTAAGACAGGAGGATCGCAGGTTCAATGCCAGCCTCAACAACTTAGCAAGACCATGTTTCAAAATAAAAAGTAAAATAGGGCTGGGGATGTAGCTCAGAGGTAGAATGCCCCTGGGTTCAATCCCCAGTACCAAAAAATAAATAAAATGAAAGCATGTTCCATGCCTGGGAGCAGTAATAGCAAAGAGGCCAGTGTGGCCAGACTGAGTCTTCAGGGCCGAATAATAGTAGAAAATGAGGTCAGAGTTCACTGGACTAGATCGTTAGCAGACTCTTATTCATCATTTATCCTCAATTCCAAGTACAGTCCCTGTATAGTCAGGACAATATTTATAAATTAATCAAATAATCATCCAGATCAAGGTACTGTATCATTATACCAAGAGCCACTAAAATAGTTTTCTTATAGCACTTCTTTGATCTTTTCACTTCTCTGGACATAAAGAGCCCTTATTTTGCATGTCTACTCCATAAAGTATAGATTGTAGACATTAAGGCCTCATACAGTTAGTTCTGTCCTAGTTTGCCTTTGTACCGTTCTCCTGACACTTGCAGTCATGTATTCATCTTTGCGTGACTCCTCATGTGCTCCCTTGGTGTTTTCCTTTCTTTGTGGTTTTGCTAAAACTCCTATTTAAGGAATTTTACTCATTCTCTCATTTCTGCCTTTGGAAATTTTGTTCATCCTTGAGAGCCTAGTCCAAATTATTTTTACCACTTTGTGATTATAATGGATACTACCTAATATTTGTAATTGTGTGTATGTGTGTGTCTGTATATGTATGTTTGCCTGTGTGTATATATATATGTATTTTAAAATCCTACAGGATTTTAGGATCCTTTAGGATAGGAGTAGCCTTTTAGTTATGTTAGCATTCTTGTGGTGACTCATGTAGTTCGTATCTCATAAATATTATCAAATGAATTAGTGAGCTTAAATAGTAATCTTCCGGGAAGGATTATGTGAGACTAATGGACCTACTATGATTAATCTTAATTTAAAATCAAGATTACCTCTAGAAATTGTATCATTTTCAGGCACACAGGATAATCCAAAAACAAAAATCTAGTCTCATCAGTATGTGAGACTGTGTTTTTGCATTTTCACACCCCCATTTCCTAACTACATAATTTCTGGTAGAAAACACTGATTATTAAAATCCAGGTTCCACACACAACTGAGTAAGCACTTGACACATCGTCCAAAATCTGACACATAAACATAATGTTAGCAATCAAGGAGCTGGGAGTCAAACCAAGTATCAAGATACATAGATGGCTATCATAAATTACAAGACATATTTGGCCCAGCAGGAACCAAGGGCACGTATACATGAATTGCTACCATCTAGTTTCTTTTTAGACTTTTATACTGATTCCCCACCCCCCTAGTGGCAATAAGTTTTATCATATCCATCTATTGCTTAATGTGTATCTGTCATTTAAGGTCAGTGATCTAAGGAAGATTGAATAGTTTTTTATTATATCATGTTTCTAGAAATTCAGTATATACTATTAGGATTTGGCAAACATATATCCTAAAAATTTGAATCAGACAAGCAAGAAGTGCAAAAATTAAAATTTAGTATTGGGACCACTATTACTGAAGAAATAAAAATGCTACCTAAGAGCATATTGGGGCAGAAAAGTGAAAGATCCAAAAGATAGATCTTTTTTGGTACTGGTAATTGAACCCAGGGGGATTCTACCTCTGAGCTACAACCCCTGCCTTATTTATTTATTGATTGATTGATTGAAAGAAACAGGGTCTCACTAAATTGCTGAGGCTGGCCTCAAATCTTTGATCCTCCTGTCTCAGCCTCTCAAGTACTGAGATTACATGTATGTACCACCATGCCCAACCAAAAGATAGATCCTGATTTAAGATTAAGATCAAGAGTTATAGAAATTACTTACAGGAGAAACAGATGACGAAAACATGATTTACCCAGGATATATCAACCTTTAAATGTATAATATTCATACCAATTTTATGTCCATGTTAAGTTTATAAGCACTTCAGATATGGACTTACTATCTTTTTTAAACTTCATTTTTGAGAGTAACGTTAGATAGCCAGAGTATCAGACATTGGATTGCTTTGGGAATAGCTGGTCCTGTTCTGTTCTCCTTTGAAATTTGCAAAGCCCATACCTGGTACCTGTTGTATTACCTTTACATCCTTATTCAAGAATTCTATAGTGTTACTTCTTTTGTAATCCTTACACCTTATTGTTGATACTTTAGGATTATGCTCAGTAGTAATGGGAAACTGAATTATTTTATTCTGCTGACCTTTAGTTTTGAAGAGAAAGTTGATATTTTATAGGTATAGAATGCTCCTGTCACCATAATGTCCTTAGGACTTGTAAGGATAGTTTTCCTCCTTCCAGTTCTGAACAACAGCTCTTAAATGGTAAAACTAGATAGACTTAGTTATACATGGCTTTAGTTGTTGGGTCAGGAAAAATTATATTTTTTAAGTTATTATTATAAGAAAAAATATTTTGTTAATCCTAACATTATGTGAGCTGCTGTCCAATATGATAGGAGACCTAAGACTAAAATGATACACAGAAAGCAAAATGAAATTGCTCACCAGATTCTTAAATGTAAAGGAATATTAGTTTTGCAAGCAAAATATGGAAAATATATTTAGTAATAAAGAACGAATATAGCAGCATATTTTCCTATTTTTCCGACAAGGATTATATAGAAAACTTGGAAAATAGAAAAAAGGAAGAGGAAAAACTACACTTAGAACTGGAGATATTCTCTATATTTAGTATATTTCCCTTTAGCCTTTTTTCTAATTACAAAATTATAAACATTAAATGTGCATGATGTTTATACTTAATATGATCATTTCCTTATACCATATAATCTGTTGTACCAATATATCTCAAATTTATTTAATAATTTCCATTTTGTTGTTATTTAGGCTCTTTCCAATTTTTTTTTTTTGCAATTATAAAATGATAGTGAATATCTGCCCAAATCTTAGTTTTGTTTCTTATTTCCTTAGGATACATCTTTGGAAATGGAATTATTAATTCAAAGGATTTGAACCTTTTAAAAGTTTTCTATACACATCCTTTCCAGTCAAGTTCATATCAGTTTGTAGTCCCATAAAATGTGTATAACAGCTGTATTCTCCCCAACATTAATTATTAGGATATATAGATTACTGTTACTTCTATATATCTTTACTTCTTTATGATGGAAATTTTCAAATATATACAAAAGTAGAATGAATGAGTAGTATTAACCCCCCCTTATACCCACCCATAACCCAGCTTCAGCAGTTATCAACAGGTTGCCAATGTTGCTTTATCAAATATAGCTCCTTATTTTTAATTATTGGAGTATTTTTAAAACAATTCCTTAATAGCATTATCATTTCACCTATTTTTAGTGCTTTTTTCCTATTCTTACTTAACCAGCAACCTCAGTTGTTACATTCCAGGTATATTTGTCCTTAAAAAATAGGGGAAAAGTCTCATAGAAGACAGATTATTTGCAAAAGATGATACATAATCCATAAATCAAGATTATGCACTTCACTCATAGAAAAGCTCCATAGCCATTTTTAGGGCTTGTCCCCTCTTATTTTAGGCATAGTGGTAATAAGCTTTATTTTTGCCATTGAACAAATAAGAGGAAAGGGAAGGTTGTGAGAGATTGGCATACTACATAGAGGCAGAAATATGTTCCAACTAATGCAATGTCTAATGAAGAAACAAAACAAAAAACTGTAAAATTTAAACAAAAAGCAAATGATGACACAGAAAGCAAATGGTAACAAGAGTAGAAAAAACTTTAATATACTGGCAAAGTACTAACTTGTAGTCCCTAAGAATTACATTGATAACATAAGAATGTTGCATTGCCAGAATAACACTTGATACTTTATTAAATTAATGACTTATCAAAAAAAAGTTTACAAACTATCTGAATGAGACTCCTGAAAGACAACATCAAAAGTTTTCCTGTTGCCGGGCGGGCGTGATGGCGCACTCTTGTAATCCCAGTACTTTGGGAGGCGGAGACCAGAGGATCGGGTTCCCGGCCAGCCTCAGCTCTCTCTCTCTCTGTCTCTCTGTCTCTCTCTCTCTCTCTACTTAGTGAGGCCCTCCGCAACTTCGTGAGACCCGGTTTCAAAATAAAGTATAAAAAAATAGGGCCGGGGGTGTAGCGCAGAGGTAGAACGCCCCTGCGTTCAACCCCCAGTACCGCAAAAAAAAAAAAAAGAGAGAAAAAGTTTTCCTGTCTTCCCTGTGATGGCTTCCTTAGCTGTTGGGGGCGGCGGGGGGGGGGGGATTGCTTGGTTGGTTGTTTGGTTGGTTGGTTTTTCATGGAATGTAGGTTGTTAAGAAGATGAGAAGGTAACTAACAGGGAGGGGATTGTAGATCTCATAATGTGAGGAAATGGCCTATATCAATTTAAGGATAAGTTTCAGATTATACCTTTTGAGCTGTGCTTGCTATTTCACTTTGCCTTAAGTCAGCATCCAGAAATAAGGTCAGTACATTTTATAAAGATTCTACAAACCAGTCTGGTCTCAGTCTTCTGTCTCTCCTCAATTCTAGCTGTTTCCTCTGCCCAGAACAATATTTCAGATTTCTACATGGTTAATTTCTTCACTTTCTTCAAGTCTCTGCTCAAATTTCATTTGCCAATAAGGCTTATTCCAGTCATTCTCTCTTATTCTACAACCTGTCCCCCTCCCACATTATTTATAAGCCCCCTTACCTCCGTGTTTTTTCTCAGAATATTTATCACCTAGCAATATGCTAATCTACTTTTGTTTTTGTATTTGTCCCCATTAGTTATGTGTGCCCCCACAAATACATTGCTCTAAGATTTTTCCTCTCCTCAATTATGTATTTCTTTGTTTTGTTCAAACACAAGTATTTCTTTATTTTTTATACTTTTATTGGTACATTGTAATTATAAATCATAGTAAGATTCAAAGTGATTTATACAAGCACATATCACTTGGTGTATTGCCCTCTGTATCCCACACCGCTGCCCCTCCTCCCTCCCCATACATGTTGGTGAGATTGGTAGTGATACCTTCATATATGGGCACAACATTATTTGTACGGTTCCCTTCCTTGTGCCTTGAAAAACAAATTTGTTTGTTTCTTTGTTTCTTTGTTTTTTTGTTTGATGACTGGAGAAGGAAAAGTTAGAGCTAAATTTGGAAGGATAAATAGGATTTATATGTTTATGGTTTAAGGAGAAGCAAAGTAAAGAGAAAAATAGCATAAACAAAAGTACAAGATACAGAAATGTATAGATCAGTACAAAGACAGGTTTTTTTGGCATACTAGCCTGACTGACGTTAAGAGTGCAGAATTTGGTGAAGAAAGATAAAATTAAGAGGGTAGATTGGAACCAGGCTGAATGAGTATAAACTATAATTCTATCAGAGATTAGGAAGTCTTTGTGAATCTGAGAGTTATAAAGGTGAAAGTGATATTATGAAAGATATTGGAGTTTGGCTCACTTAAAATCCATTCCAAACTGCTTCTAATGTCTTTTCCTGTAGGTTCAGGCTAAAAACACCTCCCAGATTCCCTTCAGCTAGGATTCCAGAAATGATTCCAGAGTTTCCACCAACTATATATATTTGCTTCAGTCTTAAATTCAGAACTGAGTTAAATAGGGAGAAAGTCAGGGTATGAGACATCCATTTTACTGGAAGCAAGACATTGTGGTTCTATATCTGGCATATATAAGTAATATGTTATATATAATATATATCATATATGCAAACATATATTGTAAATAAACTGAATTCATTTGGTTTCACACCAGATATGACTGGTTACAGACCAGTCAGTCACACTCCATTAGAAAAGAATAGTTTGGGCTGGGCGTGGTGGCGCACGCTTATAATCCCAGTACTTTGGGAGGCGGAGACCGGAGGACCCGGGTTCACGGCCAGCCTCAGCTCTCTCGCTCTCTCTCTCTCCCTGTCTGTCTCTCTCTCTCTCTCTCTCTCTCTCTCTCTCTCTCCTTAGTGAGGCTCTCCACAACTTCGTGAGACCTGGTTTCAAAAGAAAGTATAAAAAATAGGGCCGGGGGCGTAGTGCGGAGGTAGAACGCCCCTGCGTTCAATCCCTGGTACCGCAAAAAAAAAAAAAGAAAAGAATAGTTTGTCTATTTAGCATTTGTAATTTAGGTTTATCTGTACCCAAATAAGTGTGGGTTTTATTGTACCTATACCTACCAAACACTTACATATTTATATACAAAATTTGCTATCCTTAAGCATAGTAAAAAGATTTGTCTTTAATAGTTGTTTTGTTTCCTAATGAGAAGTGTTTTTAGTCATTTGTTATACCTTGATGGTTAATTTAAGTCTACTAGAGGAAGGGCATTCTATCTCTGAGCTATACCCCCCAACCCTATTTTATTTATTTATTTATTTATTTATTTATTTATTTATTTATTTTTAATTTTGAAACAGGGTCTAAGTTGCAGGGGGCCTCACTAAGTTGCTGTGACTGGCCATGAACCTGCATATCCTCCTGTCTCAGCCTCCCAAGAACTGGGATTACATACATGCACTACCATGTCCTGCTAAGGGCCTTATTTTAGTGGTGGAATTCCTAGTTTTAAAATAAAATTCTAGTTAGATGTGGTAGTTCACACTTGTAATCCCAGTACTTTTGGGAGGCTGAGACAGGAGGATCGCAGGTTCAAGGATAGCCTCAGCAACTTAGTGAGGCTCTCATCAATGTAGTGACACCCTGTTTCCAAATGAAAAATAAAAGATAGGGCTAGGGGTACAGCCCGTAGGTAGAAGGCCCCTGGGTTCCACCCCCAGTACCACAAAAAATAAAATAAAATAAAATAAAAACCTATACCCTTTGAGGCTTTCCTGTGTGACCTTACAGCTCCAGTGAGGTTAAAAGGGAATAAATCTATCATTAAAAATATAAAAATATATATTTCCACCGTTGTATTCCTATTTAAAGGGAGGAAAAAAACTTAATTTCTAAGGCTTAAAACCACAGATTTTTTTTAAACTGGGAGTTTAATATATTTGGTACTTGTCTCACTTAAAGTGATAAACTTAAAATTTCCTAGTCATGGTTATAAAATTTTGTACCTAGATTTTAACATGTAGTACCATGTAACACGTAGGGTAAATACCTAGTATTGCAGCTCATTGATTATATTATTTAGCCATTTTATCAGTATTTTAAGATTTGTATTGAATTGTATAACAAAAACCATTTCATGTTGTTGAGTGATAATGCATATGTACCTAATGTATCTGGTAAATTTTTTTCATGTTGAGTCTATAAAATTTTTTAATTGACTTTTTTTGGTACTGGGGATTGAACCCAGGGGCATTCTACCTCCGAGCTACACCCCGAGCCCTGTTTTATTTTTATTTTGAAACAGGGTCTCACTAGGTTGATGAGAGTCTCACTACTTTCTGAGGCTGTCCTCAAACCTGTCTCAGCCTCCCAAGTACTGGGATTACAGGTGTGTGCCACCACGCCCAGATAATTGACTTCTAATAGTATAAAAATTCTTACTCTGATATATTTGAAAATAATTGCTTATACCCTGCAGAAAAAACTTTTAATCTAATGTTCATTTTCTAGGTTATTGAAGACAATGGTGTTCGAAGAGTTGTTGTGGTTCCTCAGGCACCAGAGTTTCACCCTGGCAGTCACACAGTCATTCATCGTTCTCCACATCCTCCCCTGCCTGGTTTCATTCCTGTCCCAACCATGATGCCCCCTCCACCACGCCACATGTATTCACCAGTGACTGGAGCTGGAGACATGGCAACACAGTATATGCCACAGTATCAGTCTTCACAAGTCTATGGAGATGTAGGTAAGACATCTAAAAACATTTCTGCTTTATTGAGTTGGATATTCTTTGCTTAAATGTGAGATGCTATCATCATATAAAAGAAGCAACACATGGTAATATCACAATTCTATTGCCCAAGCACTATGTTAAGTGCTTCATCTTCATGATCGCCTTTTAAGACAGATGAGTGAACAGAAAATCAAAGAGGAGAAATAACCTGCATCATGCAGAAGTATTTAATGGAGTCACATCAAACAAAGAGGTCTTTTCCTCTGTCCTGCAGTGTAGGCTCTGAGGAAATTTTGAGCCAGGAATAATTATGTTGATTGTTTAATCCTGAAGACTGTGATGCCACTACATAAAGTTGCTAAGTTCCATGAGGGAATGAAGAAACAAGAATGATGACCCCACTTGGATGTCTCCTGCACCACAGACAGAACATCATTCTCATTTTTGGATCCCTAGAACCTGCCTTCTTTCTGTCTACTTCATCTGAGTATCACTAGCAACTCAGTTTGCTAAAATGAAAGCCAGATGGTCAGATTTAATTATTCCCCTTTCAGCCTGCCCCCTCATAAATTAGTATCAGTTTGTTGGTTTTTTTTTTCTTTGTGGCACTAGGGATTGAACCCAGGGGCATTCTACCTCCAAGCTACACCCCCAGTCCAGTTTTTTTCTTCTTTTTTTTTTTTTGCGGTACTGGGGATTGAACCCAGGGGCGTTCTACCTCCGCGCTACACCCCTGGCCCTATTTTTTTACTTTATTTTGAAACCGGGTCTCACGAAGTTGCGGAGGGCCTCACTAAGGAGAGAGAGAGAGAGAGAGAGAGAGAGTGCTGAGGCTGGCTGTGAACCTGGATCCTCTGGTCTCTGCCTCCCAAAGTACTGGGATTACAAGCGTGCGCCACCAGGCCCGGCTTTTTCTTTATTTTGAAACAGGGTCTCACTAAGTTGCAGAGGGCCTCACTAAGTAGCTGAGGCTGCCCGCAAACCCAGATCCTCCGGTCTCAGTCTCCCAAGAACTGGGATTACAAGTTTGCGCCACCACGCCCCGCCTTAGTATCGGTTTTATTTTTGCGCATTTCCCAAATTTATGTACTTCTCCACTGCTACTCAAATCCTTTCCACCATTAGCTCTTGCCAGGACAACTGAAACAGCAGCCTTCCACTTTGTTTTCCTATTCTTGTCCCTAATAATTTATTGCCAAACACAGTAATCATTATAGAATATTAATTAAGTCATTTTCCTATTTAAAACATTTCAGTGACTTCCTGTCACATTTAGAATAAAATCCTAAACCCTTCCCTTAGACCAGTTTCTCAAACATGTCATCATTGATGTTTCGGACAGGTAAGTCTTAGTTGTGGAGAACAGAACTGCACCTAGTGGGGTTTAACAGCAGCCCTGGCCTCTACCCACTAGGTGCCAGGAGCACACCGCTTCAGCACACCACTGTCACCCCCATTTTAACATCTAAAATTATCTCCAGATATTGCCAGATGACCCCTATCCTAAAAATCACTGCCCTGTGGCCCCTGACTGCCGTGTTCCACTGCTATACCCTATTCCTTCAGTTTTTCAAAACCTTCTAGCTCTTTCTTGCCTTAGGGCATCTCCACATGGTGTCCTATGAGCCAAGATTGTTCTTCCCATTTTCTTTTTTCTTTTTTTTTTTTTTTTTTTGCGGTACCGGGGATTGAACCCAGGGGCGTTCTACCTCCGCGCTACACCCCCGGCCCTATTTTTTATACTTTATTTTGAAACCGGGTCTCACGAAGTTGCGGAGGGCCTCACTAGGTAGAGAGAGAGAGAGAGAGAGAGAGAGAGAGAGAGAGAGAGCTGAGGCTGGCCACGAACCTGGATCCTCTGGTCTCCGCCTCCCAAAGTACTAGGATTACAAGCGTGCGCCACCACGCCTGGCTTCTTCCCATTTTCTTTAGGTTTCCTTTTTCTTTTAGACTTCAGATTTCAGAAAGACCTTCTCTGACCTTACCTTATCGTCTCTAGCACTTTCTCCAGTCTCTGTTTCTTTCACAGAATATAAAACAGTTTCATTTTGTTGTTGTTGTTTATTTGTATCTTCTCCCTTATATGCAGTAAATTTATAAAGAAATAACTCTAAATAAAAAGTTTAAGTTATGCAACACAGGCCTGTAAATAATGAATATATTACATATAACACATATATAGATTTCATATGTCACATATTTCTCAGACTAATTGCCCAAGTAATGTAGATTGAGTCCATAAGTCTAGATGGGGCTTTCTAACAAACTCCCAAGTGGTGCTCATGCAGTGGTCATCATACTTTCGAGTAGCAAGAGTTTATGCTGCAAATTAGTCCCATCCTTCTATTTTTGTTGCTAATTATGACTTAGAATTTTTAAATGTTTGGGAAAATTATAAGATAAAACTAGATACCAAAATTGCTACTACTTTGCATTGTTAATACCCATTGTTATTCAGGGAGATATACATTAGAATATATGGATGTGATTCACAGTGATGTGAAGGAAAGTAAAGGACATAAATCCTCAAACCAACTGCCTGGTGGCAAAGTTAAGAGTCATATTGTATTTGAGTTTATATGCCAGAGAATCTACCACTGGAGCCTAATAACTAGCAGTGCTGCCTTTCTAGCCAGTGGCTACTTCCATGGCCCCTATGCACATTTTCAGTGTATTCCCAAAGTAGGGCCTGATTCAACATTTCATTGCCAGCCATACTGTTACTGAGCCTGAACTTTGCTAGACACTCTGCTCATAAATGTATCATCTTATTTAACTCAAAAAAATCTGCAAAATACAGGGAGAGGAAACTAGAGCTCAGAAATGTTAAATAATTTCTGCAAGGTTAAACTAGTTAGTTACTGAGGATTTTAACCTTCTTACATCTGTTTGATAATAAAGTTCTCTTTCTACTCTTAACATATAATTTATCTTCCACCCCCCCATAAGACTGTAATCAATTAGTATGTATTTTAAGTACTGGGATTACAAGTGTGTGCCACCATGCCTAGCTAGAAGTAATTGCTATATAATATTTTTCATAATTTTGTACAGCCAGGCATAGTGATGCATACTTATAATTTCAGTACTTGGGAGGCTGAGACAGGAGGATTGCAGGTTCAAAGCCAGCCTAGACAACTTAGTGAGGCCCCTCCACAACTTAGTGAGACCCTGTTTCCAAATAAGAAATAAAATTGGGTTGGGGATATAAGTTGGAGGTAGAATGCCTCTGGGTTCAATCCCCAGTACCAAAAATAATAATAATAATTTTGTATAGCCATCACATAACATTTTGTTTAAATGTACATACAATGTATTGTATATAAAAATGTTAATACAGTATGTGAGTTTTTTGTGTCTATGTTTTTTTCACTTAAGGTAATGTTTTTAATGTTTATTTATGTCACCACATGTGGTAGTATTTGCCAAGTTGCTGAAGGTGGCCTCAAACCTGTGACCTTCTTGTCTCAGCCTCCCAAGTACTGAGATTACAAGCAAGTGCTACTATGCCTGGCTTTCATTCCTTTTCATGGCTGAATGATATTATATTCAGTGAATGTACCACATTTTGTTTATTCGTTCATTAGCCGATGGACATTTGGGTTGTTTTCACTTTGGGTCTATGAATAATGCTGCTGTGCATATTTTTGTACAAGATTTTGTATTGACATATGTGTTTTACTTCTATGTATATGCCTCAGAGTAGAATTGCTGGATCATATGTTAATTCTGTGTTTAACTTAAGGAGGAATTGCCAAACTGTTTTCCTCAGTGATTGCACCATTTTATTTTCCTACCATCAATGTTGAAGGGTTCCAATTTTTCCACATCTTTGCCAAATTTACTGTCCTTTTTTTTCTGTGTGGGGGGGATTGGGGATTGAGCCCAGGGCATTCTGCCCCTAAGCTATATCCCCAGCCCTATTTTATTTTTTATTTTAAAACAGGGTCTCACTAAGGTACCATGCTCTGTCCTTGAACCTGCTGCAGTCCTCCTTTCTCAGCCTCCTAAGTACTGGAATTATAGGCATGAGCCACCCTGCCTGGTTTGCCTGGCTTTTGATTATAGCCATCCTGTTACCTGTGATGTCTCAGCTCATTATGGTTTTGATGTGCTTTTCCCTAATGACTACTGATGTTGAGCATCTTTTCTTGTGCTTATTGGCCATTTGTATATCTTTTTGGGGAGAAAGTCTGTTCACATCCTTCAATCACTTTTTAATTAAGTTGTCTTTTGATTGTAGTATTTTATATATTCTGGATATAAGTTTCTTATCAGACACATTATTTTCAGATATTTTCTCTCATATTGTCTTTTCACTTCCCTCATGGTATCCTTTGGTGCATGGTATCCTTTTAAATTTTGATAAAATCCAGTTTATTTGTTCTTTGATTACTTGTGCTTTTGGTGTCTTACCTAAGAAACTATTGCCTAAACCGGGCATGGTGGCACACGCTTGTAATCCCAGTATTTGGGAGGCTGAGACCGGAGGATCCGGGTTTGTGGCCAGCCTCAGCTACTTAGTGAGGCCCTCCACAACTTAGTGAGACCCTGTTTCAAAATAAAGAATAAAAAAAAAATAGGGCTGGGGGTGTAGCTTGGAGGTAGAATGCCCCCGGGTTCTATCCCCAGTACCGCAAAAAAAAAAAGAAACTATTGCCTAATCCGTGGTCAGTCAAATGTATACCTTTGTTTCCTTCAAAGAGTTTTCCAGTTTACCTCTTATGTTTGGATCTTTGATTCATTTGAGCTAATTTTTGTATATAGTAGTGTGAGGTAGAGATACACATTCTTTTATGTGTAGACATCCAAATTTCTGCTTTTTATTCTTGTTATTGTATATATCCTTATAATATTCATTTCAAGAGTATTAAACTAGTTTTGTTTGTTTGTTTGTAGTACTGGGGACTGAACCCGGGGCATTCTACTTCCAAGCTACACCCCCAGCCCTATTCTTTATTATCCTTTATTTTGAAACAGGGTCTCACTAAGTTGTGGAGGGCCTAAGTAGCTGAGACTGGCTGGGAACCTGCAATACTCTGTCTCAGCCAACCAAGTACTGGGATTACAAGTGTGTACCACCACCCCCAGCTTAAACTAGTTTTAGTAAAGCACTGCTAAATTAAAACCGTTTGCTGAGGCTTTTAAGCTTTTTCTTTAAAAAAATATTTTTTTCTCAGTACAGATTTTAAATTTTAATTAAAAATAAACAGACAATTGAACTAATAATATTTACTAAACATACTGACTTTATTATATTGCTGTGTGACTTTTATTAGAATGAGTATATTCAACTAAATCACAACCTTGAGTTTGTTGTATCTCAAGTTGTAATTACTTTATATGTACATTCTGTTATTAAACAGTCCAATTTGTTTCTTTTTGCTAGTTCCTAAAACTTTCAGTAATTATTTCCTTTTTTGAGTCATAAGGAAATTTAGGTAGGCAGTGGGATTTTTTAAATCTATTTTATATGTCTGAGATTAAAAGAGATGTGAACAGTAATAAGTTACAAAAGAGTAAAATAACTACTGTGGACAGGTAAGTTTAAGTCTCATTTCTCACCTACAATAACCATAGCATACAGAACAATGAAGGAAAGAATTGTCTGTGTAAATTTTCTTGATATATATAATTATAATCAAGTCACAAAGCTTGGTTCTGTCAACTAGTGTTGATATAGAAATAGCTTTGTCTAGCTGGGTGTAGTGGCGCATGCCTGTAATCCCAGTACTTGGGAGGCTAAGACAGGAGGATCATAGGTTAAAGGCCAGCCTCAGCAACTTAGCCAAGGCCTTCAGAAACTTAGTGGAAACCCTGTTTTTTTTAAAAAAAAGATAGGACTGGAGGTGTAACTTAGAGGTAAAATGCCCTGGGTGAGAGAGAGACCGAGACCGAGACCGAGACCTCCAAGCTACATCCCCAGCACTTTTTATTTTGGAACAGGATCTTTCTAAGTTACTGAGGCTGGCCTTGAGCCTGCAATCCTCTTGTCTCAGCCTCCCAAGTACTGAGATTACAGGTGTACACCACTGTGCCTGGCTACAAAATTATTCTTCATAATATTTTATAATAAGTTTTATATGATAGACTTATGTCCTGTTTTCTTCTCATGCCATAAACTTTTGGGGGAGAAAATGATCTTTTTAATATTAATTAGCCTTTTACTTCTTCCTAGATGCTCACTCTACACATGGAAGGTCCAACTTTAGAGATGAAAGATCTAGCAAAACATATGAACGTTTGCAGAAAAAATTAAAGGATCGTCAAGGAACACAGAAAGACAAAATGAACAGTCCACCGTCATCACCCCAGAAATGCCCTTCTCCAATAAACGAACATAATGGACTAATAAAAGGGCAGAATGCCAGTGGTATAAACACAGGATCAGCAAAAAGCAAAGCAGGGAGAGGGAAAAGCACACAAGTTGATGCAGAAATAGAAGGTAACTGTTTAAAATACTCAACCATTCTCATGGGTATTTTTCATTATTATTTAACCTACTAAAAGTATATTCTAGCCTTTCAGTCCGGATCTAAATAAAAAGGATTCATAGCCTAACACTTCCTAAATATGAAAAAAAGTTTTAGAACCTAAATTTTTGCCAGACTGCTGCTTTTGACAGTTTGAGAAATCTCAATCTCGTATGTATCATGAATTTTACTGAGAGAAAACTTTTTATTTGATAGGAAAACTCAAATAACATTAATCCAGATTCCATTTCTTTTATTCTTTGCCTTTGATAAGGCTATCGTGGTTTATATCAAAACTTTGTTTCTTCCAACGACTTGGTGTAAATTCCTGATAGTAACTAGTTATGTCCTTAACCAATTCCTCTACATATTCTGGTTAGGGTTGAGTATTCTTTCTTTCAAAATTTTTTCTCTTAAAATCCTGTTAACCTTGGATCCTTCCCCTAACCTGTGACTTCTACCATTTGAACTCTGAGCACTGCATTTTTTATATACTACATTCTATCTCTGTAAGGTAAATATAAGCTGGTTCAACAAACAACCTGTCTTCCATTATGCCTAAAGTATGAAGTTAGTAGCCAGGTGCTTTTGACTGTGCTGTTAAGCCTCTTATTACTGCTTATCTTGACTTCATAGTTTCTATATGTATTTCCTTTTGGGTTTCTTTCATACTGACTATATGTGTTTTAACTTTTAATGGTAGACTAGGCCATACTTTAAAACAGTTTCATAAGATGTGACTATAAAGCATACTTACATGCCATTTCACAAACAATACTACTACTCTCTCAGTCTTTGAATATGCTTATCTTAACTGATACTCCTGATTCTTAGTATGTCGAATTATCAAATAATGCAGCTAATTAATATTTCACTAGAAGCTACCATGATTCCAGCTTTGAGGGAAATTTCAAAATTATATAGCCATATTAACTCTTCCCACCTTCTTTTTCCATAAAATTTTCATTCTTCACTAAAAGTTTAATGCTTTAATGGCTTTATGGCTTATATAAACAATAACATTTACAGAAATGTTTAGTTTTTGAGACTTCCTGATCACTCTTTTCAACACTGATGTTTCAGAAGAATTAAGCTAAAGTTTTATGTTTATCATTGGTGGCTGTATGTTATGGTCAAATTATATTTCTACCTGAGGAAACCACAATTATATCATGTTATGAAAAAACACTTAGAAGCTGGACATTGTGGTGCACACTTGTAATCCCAGTACTTGGGAGGCTGAGACAGGAGGATCGCAGGTTCGCGGCCAACCTCAGCTACTTAGTGAGGCCCTCTGCAACTTAGTGAGACCCTGTTTCAAAAATAAAGAGGGCCAGGGGTGTAGCTCAGAGGTGGAATGCCCCTGGGTTCAATCCTCAGAACTGCAGGGAAAAAAAAAAAACACTTACTAGTAAGAGATGCAGGATTGGCAGATGAGAACTTTCTAAAGGAGAGAGTTTTTACCACTATGAATAAAAATATACTTTCAATAAGAAAAACTTACTGTTCAGATATATATATGTTCATAGTATATGTATACACATATAAGCTAGTATATATTATATATATATATATTGTTATAGTTAGTAATCACAGTTAAAATCAAAACAGAAATTGAAGCAGATGAATGCTGAAAGGCCACAAATTGCTATGTATGAACTAAGTACAAAAACTAGAAAATAAAAGTCTTAAATACCAGCCTAGTTTCAGAAGACATATTTGAATGGAGGAGGGGATTGTATTTAAGTTCTCTTTTTTATTTTTAAGAAAAAGATGAAGAAACTAAAGCATTTGAAGCACTTCTTTCCAACATTGTCAAACCAGTGGTAAGTATCTCATTTTTTTTGTTGTTGTTTTTGGGTTTTTTGCGGTACTGGGGACTGAGCCCAGGGGCATTCTACCTCTGAGACTAAACAGGGTCTCACTAAGTTGCGGAGGGCCTCACTAAGTAGTTGAGGCTAGCCGTGAGCCTGGATTCTCTTGTCTCAGCCTCCCAAGTACTGGGATTACAAGCGTGCGCCACCACACCCGGCTCATGTATATTTTTGACATTTATATTTAGTATATTTTATTTAAGATTTTGGTGTGTTTTCATTAAAGCTTTATTTAAAACTTATTCAAAATGTGAGGCCAGTAACAGTTCATTATGGATATGGACTAATAAGAGTATGATAGGTTGATCAGTAACACAGTAATAAGACAAGAACTCATTTTCACAAGGATACAGTGTACAAGGATACTGACATTACAGATCATTGGAACAAGCAGAGGTCTGATAATGTGGATAAAGCTGATTATCAGTTTTTTAATGCATTTATATTATTTCCACATAAAGTATATCCAGTTAACTCCAGAAGCAAAAAGAGTTAAATATAATCAAACAGTAGAAAATTAGTATTTCTCAACCCTTTATAAGTACAGATAGAATAGAGTAAATCAGAAAAATTTATGGCAGCAGAATTGGCTTACATGAAATTTCTGAATATATTTAAAGGAGACTATACAAGGGCTATTACCTGCTAGGGAAAATATTTACTTCAGATATGACAAAAGATTAATCTTAAGTGTTCATAAAAATTATTTCTTTTTTTTGCGGTACTGGGAATTGAACCCAGGGGCATTCTACCTCTGAGTTCACCCCCAGCCCTATTTTTTATTCTTTATTTTGAAACAGGGTCTCACTAAATTGCGGAGGGCCTCACTAACAAGCTGAGGCTAGCCGCGAACCCAGATCCTCACGTCTCAGCCTCCCAAGTACTGGGATTACAAGTGTGCGTCACCATGCCCAGCTATAAAAATTTATTTCTGTGTTTGTTTATTTGACAGTAGTGGGAACTGAACCCAGGACCTGAACTTGCACGTTTTAGGCAAGCACTCTAACTCTGAGCTACACCCTAGCTCTTTTATTTTTATTTTGAGGCAGGGTCTTGCTAAGTTGCCAAGGCTGATCTCAAACTTGCAGTCTTCCTGCTTCAGTTCAGCCTCCTAAGTCGCTAGAGTTATAGGCGTGCACTATGGTGCCTGACTCAAAATCAATTTCTAAAGAGTTCTTTACTAATAATCAACAGAAATATAAATTAATCTCTTCTGAAACTGTATAATGCCTCATTTTGTAGCAAGGGAACCCATAGAGACACACCAGACTCCAAAAATCCAATTTTGAGGTCTTTATTTACCTACCAGTTGGGGCCACACACACCCCTGGCAAGTGCAGCCCCGAGGCTCTATTGACAGCCGCATACATAGGAAAAAATACAGTTTCACAGGATCAAAAGTTCAAGTTCACATAATTTTAGAATGATGGAAAACAACTCACTTGAGACCAAACAATATAAGTTTACCTTACATTTGACATTGCTTGGATTTTCTACATCTGCATAAGCAAAGCAGTGGGGATACAGAAGCCAAGGTAAAGCATTATGCAGCAGTAGCAAAGTTCACGGCGACCCTGCCTTAAGCCAAACATTCTTAGTGGAGCTTATGGCCTTGTAGTGCTCAGGGTGGCAATATGGAGTAACTAGTGTTAAAGTTTAAGCATACCTCATCTCAATTTCTCCATAAAAAGCTAAACAAGCAAATAAGCAGCATTAATAGTGAAAAGTGAAACAACTAAAAGAATGTATAAATAAATGATAATGTTTTTACTGGCAAATGATGTAGCCTTTAAAAAAATATGGCTATGAAGAATGCAGAAATATGAAGATGCTTTTGACAGAAATCAGGAAAGAATGCTGGGAACCAAACTATTTGGACATCATAATTACAGTTTTATAAAGAAAAGCCTTTAGAGCAGGGCATAGTGGCGCACACCTGTAATCCCAGTACTTTAGAGGCTTAGACAGGAGAACCACAGATTCACAGCCAGACTCAACAACTTAGCAAGGCCCTCAGCAACTTAGTAAGACCCTGTTTCAAAAAAATAAAATAAATAGGGCTGGGGGTGTGACTCAGAAGTAGAATGCCCCTAGGTTCAATCTCTAGTACCACAAAAAAAAAAAAAAAGACTAGAAGGAAAAACACCAAAATACCACAGTAATTGTTCTAATTAGTCTCTTTCTAACTTTGATTTTTGTTTGGTTTTGGTTTTGGTTTTTGCAGTACTGGGGATTGAACCCCAGGGGCTTTCTACCTCCAAGCTAGACCCCCAGCCCTATTTATGTTTTATTTTTATTTTGAGACAGAATCTCATTAAGTTATGGAGGGCCTCACTAAGTTGCTGAGGCTGACCATGAACCTGCGATCCTCCTGTCTCAGCCTCCCAAGTACTGGGATTATAGGCGTGCACTACCATACCTGGCTTCCTCTGCTTTTTTAAGGGGTATAACTTCACTCCATTTTAAAAGCAAGCTCACAGAAGTGCCAATGATTAAGATTGAATCCTGAATATATTTATTATCAATATATTAGGTCTTATGGTAAAAGATGTAATATAGAAATATAAAGCAAAATCTCCTCTTACCCACTCCTCCAACTTCATCATGGGTTTCTTTCCAGTCTTCTCTCAGTTCACTTCATTTTTGTGTGTCTACTCATCAAAATACTGTGTTTTTTTCCTTTTATCTTTTATGAAAATGGGGTCATACTGTACTGTCTGGTTCTGTGGCAAGCTTTTTTCCACTTATGCTATGCCTTTGCAGTCTTCCTATGTCATTATGTTATTTTTTGAAGAGCTACATATTCATTCATTCAGAAAATATTGAGCCCGTTCTATATGCCAATATAAAAAACAAATGTACAAACAGGATTCAAACAAAATCCTATGTGATAGTAAAAAGTGCTATTGCTGAAATAGGGTGATACGATGATAGTTATTGAATCATCATGTTAAAGCAATCAGTAACCTCTAAAGAGTGAGAAAAAGTACAGAACTTGGAAAGAATGGGAAAGGGGACAACTGAAGTGTAGTAAATGAGGGAAACGGGTAGTAAAAAGATGTGATGGAAGAAATAGGCCATATGGTCATTTCAGCCAGCATATGGCCATTTAGCATTGATAAAAATGTTTCTTAGTTTACAAAGCAAAGAATTCTACCTCCCTACTCCCCAAAAAAAAAGTCCATGGTAAAATATTTTATGCTAAAAAAAATACTTTCCTCTTTTTTTCCACAAAAAACAGAAAAATTATTTCTAAGACCTTCTCCACAAAGGGTTATTTTTTTTAATTGTGGTACTGGAGATTGAATTCAAGGGCATTCTACCTTCGAGCTCTACACCCCAGCCCTATTTTATTTTTATTTTGAAACAAAGTCTCACTAGGTCGATGAGAGTCTCACTACATGCTGAGGCTGTCCTCGAACCTCTGATCCTCCTGTCTCAGCCTCCCAAGTACTGGGATTACAGGCATGCGCCACCATGCCCAGAAAGGCTTATCTTTTAATTTTGCTTCATTATAGGAAGTTTAAGTAAGCCAGTTTCCCACCTAATAGGGTACTAGGATCCTGCTCTTTCTGATAACTCCTAGTTAATAGATATGAACACTCCAACTTTTCTTTCATTCTATTTGTTTTCTCTTAAGATTGGAGCATAAGCTACTTTCGTGAGGCCCTCCGCAACTTAGTGAAACCTGTTTCAAAATAAAGAATAAAAAATAGGGCTGGGGGTGTAGCTTGGAGGTAGAATGTCCCTGGGTTCAATTAACGCAAAAAAAAAAAAAAGAATGGAGCATATACAAGTAAATAAATGTAAACATAGAATTATTTCATAATAGTAGCTTACACAAGCTTACTATTTATATGTCAGTCTGTGGTCAAAGTGCTTCAAATGCACATGTGCATTATTTAATTCCTATAAAAACCCTGTCTGTACTATTTCCCCTATTTTATACATGAGGAGACTGAAGCAGAGTACAGTTCAATGAGTAGTAGTGGGGCCAGAATTAAAACTCAAACAGGCCAGACGTGGTGTGCATGCTAGTAATCCCAGTACTTGGGAGGCTGAGACAGGAGGATCGCAGGTTCACGGCCAGCCTCAGCTACTTAGTGAGGCCCTCCGCAACTTAGTGAGACCGTTTCAAAAAAAAAAATAGGGCTGGGGGTGTAGCTCGAAGGTAAAATGCCCCTGGGTTCAGTCCCCAGTACCACAAAAATAAATAAAACAGTGTTTTTTCAAGAGGTGTATATATCCAAGTGTTTCTCACTAGATTTACTGGAAAAGGACATTGACAGCCTTAATAAGACTGATGTTTGAATGACATAATGTCTGATGCTGGCAGCATTTACTAGTCCAGTATACAATATTAAAAATAGTTTTCACCAGGCGTGGTGGCGCACGCTTGTAATCCCAGTACTTTGGGAGGCGGAGACCGGAGGATCCGGTTTGCGGCCAACCTCAGCGCGCATGCGCACGCACGCACGATCGATCTCTCTCTCTCCTCCCTTTCTCCTCTCTCTCTCTCTCTCTCTCTCTCTCTCTCTCTCTCTCTTTACCTAGTGAGGCCCTCCGCAACTTCGTGAGACCCAGTTTCAAAAATAAAGCATAAAAAAATAGGGCCGGGGGTGTGGCGCGGAGATAGAACGCCCCTGCGTTCAATCCCCAGTACCGCAAAAAAAAAAAAATAGTTTTCAGATACAAAAACTGAGTTTTAAAACTTTTTTTTTTTTTTTTGCGGTACTGGGGATTGAACCCTGGGGCATTCTACCTCTGAGCTACACCCCCAGCCCTATTTTTTATTCTTTTTTTTGGGGGGCGGTACCTGGGATTGAACCCAGGGGCATTTTACCTCCAAGCTACACCCCCGGCCCTATTTTTTTATTCTTTATTTTGAAACCGGGTCTCACCAAGTTGCAGAGGGCCTCACTAAGTAACTGAGGCTGGCCGCGAACCTGCCATCCTCTTGTCTCAGCCTCCCAAGTACTGGGATTGCAAGCATACACCACCACATCCGGCTTGAGGCTTAAAACTTTAAAGAATTTCTTGCCTAGCTTTATGAGAAAGATGTAATTTAGTACTAGCCCTGTAGCATAAAACTAAAGAAAGTACTCTGATGGTTTGATTTTGCTTTGTTTTAGCTTTAGTTTACATTTACAGTCTGGGTGTCTGTGCCTCTTTGATTAAATTACTTATGAGTTGTGAAGTACAGGTCAGGGGTTTAGGGTTTTTTTTTTCTGTCTGTTTGGTTAGTTTTGCATGGTTTAGTTCTTTTTTTCTTTTTCTTTCTTTTTTTTTTGGTACTTGGGATTGAACCCAAGGGCATTCTACCTCCAAGCTACACCCCCAGACCTATTTTATTTTTTATTTTGAAATAGGGTCTCACTAAGTTGTGGAGGGCCTCACAAAGTAGCTGAGGCTGGCCAGGAACCTGCACCATGCCCAGCAGTCTAGTTCATTTAGATCATCAAGTCAAGTGTATCTATTCACTTACTCCATAAATATTTAGCCACTTACAGAATGCCAGATGCTGTAATAAAAGCTAGGGAAGAACAGATAGCACAGACATGGCCCCTACCCCAAAGCTTAGTTTAATAGACTAATAAAGTATCATGCAATAAAGATGAAATTATAACTGAAGTGCCAGAACAAAAAGATAGAGTACTATCAGAGTAGGACTCAACTATAGGGTGACTAAACCTTGGCAAGGATGTTAGGGAAATTTTCCTTGGGAAGGATGATTGAACTGAAATTTAAAGGAAAAGTAGTGTGTTGGGCATTGTGGACTTGGGACAGGAGTTTGCAAACAGTGACCAGCATTTGAAAATCACTGAACATGGCACATGTTATGTTTTCACAGGCCTCTGACATCCAGGCAAGGACCGTAGTACTTACCTGGTCACCACCTTCCAGCTTCATTAATGGCGAAACAGATGAGACTACTGTACCAGAGCTCTACGGTTATGAAATTCTGATATCCAGTACTGGAAAAGATGGGAAATACAAAAGTGTCTATATGTAGGTATTTGTTAGTTTCGTTCCTTCTCATTATGTGAGTTAATGTTTTATCATTAAGAGCTTATTACTAACTTTGTCCTATTTTTCCCTCTTCATGTTTTTATTTGATGTGTAAGTTGACCAGTGATAGTAATTTCAATGTAAATAGTTCAAATGCAGGCTGGTACACATTTGTGTCTATACTCCCTCAGAACAATCCCTTTCATTGGCCACATTCAGCTTCCCCCCACCCTGGTAGTCTCCCTAATAGATGTTTTATATTCACATATTATTAATACATTAAATATAAGTTATAATATGTAGAACCCAGGACCAAGGAATGGAGAACTTCTGATTGTGAAATCATGAGGTATTATATTGTTCCTCTAAAGGATTTGGATTTAATTCTTATATATACAAGCCCTGTTGTAAAATGAACTTAGTACCAGAGATTTTTTTCAGCCTTTTATAATATAAAAGTTGCTTATTCTAATGAGAAAATAAAGGGTAAAACCAATTATTAGATATAATTTAAGCAGAGAGAAAAAAGAGGGCTGAAAGTATAGTTTAGTGGTAAAGCACTTCCTTAGTATGTTTTAAGCCATGGGTTCAGGCCCCAGTACCAAAACAAAGAAAGAAAAGAAAAGAAATGGAGAACAGATTGGTTTGTAGCTACATACCCAAATAATAGTTGTATCAAGTGATAATTTTAAGATGTATGCTGTTTTTTGTTTTTGTTTTTTGTTTTTGTGGTTCTACGGATCAAAGCCACGGCATTCTACCTCTGAGCTACACCCCTAGCCCTATTTTATTTTTTATTTTGAAACAGGGTCTCACTAAGTTGCTGAGGCTGGCCGCAAACCCAGATCCTCCGGTCTCTGCCTCCCAAGTACTGGGATTACAAGCGTGTGCCACCACGCCCGGCCCTATTTTTTATTCTTTATTTTGAAACAGGGTCTCACTAAGTTGCAGAGGCTCTCACTAAGTAACTGAGGCTGGCCACGAACACAGATCCTCTGGTCTTAGCCTCCCAAGTCCTGGGATTACAAGCGTGCGCCACCACGCTGGGCCCAGCCTTTATTTTGAAACAGTGTCCTGCTGAGTTGCTGAGGCTGGCCTAAAACCTGCGATTCTCCTGTCCCAGCCTCCCAAGTACTGGGCTTACAGGTGTACACTACCACACCTGGCAGAAAAATGTATTTTTTAGTAATTGAAAATGATTCCATTTCCTGAGTAAATTAAATATCTTCCGTAACTCCACTTCAACAACAACCAAAAGTGGGCTAGCTTACACACTTGATTTGCTTAGCACACCTTTCTGTTTTAAGTAAGTAGTGTGGTGGTACATGAAGTTTGGCGCATATCTCAGTCACACAAATTTTATTAGTGGGATCTGAATATTACTTCAGTTGGTAAAGAAAGCAATATAATGCACATCTTTTGGAAACCTTTTATTTATCAGATGCTGAAATACTATTCTTTCCCCCCTCTCAGAGGAGAAGAAACAAGTGTCACTTTAAATGATCTCAAACCAGCCACGGATTACCATGCAAAGTAAGGAACTCCTACATGTTGCTTTTATATGATACAACATAGGATTATGGTTTTAGTTTTTTAAGTAGTGTCCTTAAAAAACCTAGAATACACTCTCTTTATTTTGGATTAAGAACATTGACTTCACTTTTCCTGTTGGCACAATTGTCAACACCCTCCCTCCTCCTCCAAAAAAAATGAACATTTAACTCAAGTGTTGTAGTGAAGGAAAGGTTAATCACCATGTTTCTAGGACCTAAGAATTGGAATGAATTTAGCCCTGGAAACTTGTCCCAGTTTTTGAAATTTTTATAAAACAGAAGCATAAATAATACTTGGTCTATTCTTAAGTATTTTACTACATTTTTTGAAAGAGTATGAGATATTAAATCTCAGTATTTTACAACATTTAATATTTTACAGTTCTCCAGTATATTGTACCAAAATTTTATAAATTCTAGGGCCTCCCCAGCTAGAGCCCAATATAACATATTTAGTTAATCACCCAGTTTTTGAAAAGAGATTTTGTGTTGGGATTATTAATATTAAAACTATTAACTCTTGCAGTAAATTTCCTATGGTTAAACCTAAAGTATTGGCCAACCTAATGTGGATTACAACCACTATTGAATCATAAATTTAATTTTTTTAGCTCAGATAGCATTTTTTAAAAAATGAAATAGAATCAATGGAATAAAAGGTATCAGTATTTTAAGAATATTGTTTCAGGAAACTTATTTTAGGAAACTTTTGTTGCATTGTGTGAATACATACATATGTCACAATTTAAAATGTAACTTTTACTTTGGGTTGCAATAAAATAAAAAAGAAACTCACTGGTCTTGTACTATCATTTTAAGTGTCACCCCTTAACATTTTTTTGATAGAACATTTAGAAGGTACCTTACTAACTTGCAAATACTTAAAAATGATGTTGTTGAATGTAAGATCAGTGATTCTGAAGGGTAAAATTATTTTATCACCATAGAGTACAGGCTGAGTCCAATTCTATAAAGGGAACTCCTTCAGAAGCAGAAAGCTTTACTACCTTGAGCTGTGAACCAGATGTACCTAATCCACCAAGGATAGCCAATCGGACCAAAAATTCACTTACTTTGCAATGGAAGGTAAGAATATTTTAAAGAGTATTTCTAACTGGATATTTATTTCTTTTTTTTCCCCCAGAGCATTAAATACCAATTGTTTTGGAGACCAGAGAGCTTTAAGTTAACTTTTTCTTCCTCTTTAAATATATGAATAGGCATTTGTTTCTTATACTTTCAGATAATTCTCTTATATTCTTCTTTATATAAATATAGCAAAAAAGACTGATTTATAATTACCAGTCTTCAATTGTTGTACACATGATGACGTTGAGATTCATAACAGTGATTCTCAGCCTGCTATTTCTATTTATCATAGTTTGTAATGATACCTTTGTATCCTGAATTTTATCCTAAAATAAGATTTATAGTAACTAGATTTATTATTTTAAAAATATCAATATGATGCCTTAAAGGAAGAATAAAGTTATTCTTTAACATAAAAATAGATATTTAATATAACAATGTTTGGACCCAGCTACACAGGAAGATATAATGCAGTAGACAGGTGCCGTACATGGAATTGATCATTCAGATACCACAGACAGCATTGTTATGGGTGACATGATTTTCTGAACTAGTGTTGGTAAATTGCTGAACAAAATTAAATACAGTCTTTCCCAAAGTGCATAGTAGTTGCATTTTGGGAAAGTGCTGTGTCTGCTCAAACCATACAAAAAATACCTTATAAAATGAAATTAGGTTTTAGACACTGATCATTATAAACAGTTCACGTACATGAATGTCCAATAGGTCATTCAAAAGTCCTAACGGACTTTTACTATTATTTACTATTAGCCCACCCAAATCGAACAACTCCATGTACACATTTTCACGTGTAATAAAAAGAATAACTAATTTTATTTCATATCACACTTTACCTGTAGCATTTTACTTATGAATATGCTCAGGGCCTTGCCTTTGGTAGGGCATTTGGGGTAGCAGCTCCATACCCTTCATGTAGATTGGGATTCCTATAGGTCTCTTCTCTTCGTTCTGAAGATAATTAAAATTTAGTTGTGAATTTTCTACCTTTAACAGTATCCCAACAGCCCTATACAAGATGTAGACAGTGCTACTTCTTCAAGTTGCCCAGACTTGGACACTTATAGAAATGGCCCTGTGACCAAACAGTAGTCACAGTATTTGATGAAAGAACTATCATTGTTACTGTTACTGGGTATAATATTATATACCTCAGAGTTCTTGAGAGAATTAAAGAGTTTCTGTTATGCTTTGTTAGGCCTGGAACAAAACAAGCATAGTAACTTTTTAATTTTAAAGATGAAGAAAACTTAGTATAGTGACTTGACTTCATCCTGTCCTTTAACTCCGCTGCTTCAAACAGTGAAAGCATTGCAATGGTGGTTAACCTGGGGTAGGAACAACAGCATGAGTTGCACTTGGGGTAGCAGCTTTGGCATTTAGAATTGCCAATGCAGTGGTGATGATAAAAAGCCCAGGTTGAGCCGGGCGTGGTGGCGCACGCTTATAATCCCAGTACTTGGGAGAGTGAGACAGGAGGATTGCAGGTTCATGGCCAGCCTCAGTTACTTAGGCCCTGTTTCAAAATAAAAAATAAAATCGGGCTGGGGGTGTAGCTCGGAGGTAGAATGCCCCTGAGTTCAATCCCCAGTACCACCAAAAAAAAAAAAAAAAAAGCCCAGGTTGGTCTTTTACACTCTTTATTGCCAGGAGCCAAGCTGATCTACTGAGCCCCTAGAACACTGATAGGAATACTGGTTTGGGAGTCAGACAGACCAACTTCAGTTCTGCTTCATTCTTACGGACTTTGTGCTTTGGTACAGCTTATTTGGGTTCTTTCAAGCCCATTTCTTCATATGTAAAATTAGTGTAATGTTCTATTATAGAGTTGGTGTGATGATTAAATGAGATAAGGTAAAACACTCTAGTTTCCTCTCCATCTTGGATAAAAGCTGGAAGATAGGTCTCAGATTTTTTAAAGCAAACATTTTTAAAACCTCACCAAAACTTCTTTTAAAAAGAAAATTTAAAATAAATATAAGACTTTGGCAAATAGACTAGAGCAATCTGGAGTTATTAACTCTTGAGAAATAAATTTCTCTACCCCTCTCTTCCTGCTGAGACTTGTAATCATTATCTTTTAATTCTTTCCTCTGCTATGTGGTTAGAGTTTCCCAAAAATTCTTTCTTTGCCCCCTTCTCATTATACTCACTTTTAACTGTCACTACTGGTGAGCCAATGAATGGACTCTTAAAATATTTTTAAATTTTCAAAATGCAAGGTCTATGTTAGTATTCGACAAGTAATTTAGATCTCTGGTTGGAAATATGTAAAAACTGGACAGTATCCAGAAAATTACAGACGTAAGTTTTCGGATTTTTTTTTTTTTTTTTTTTTGCGGTACCGGGGATTGAACCCAGGGGCATTCTACCTCCGCGCCACACCCCCGGCCCTATTTTTTTACACTTTATTTTGAAACCGGTTCTCACGAAGTTGCGGAGGGCCTCACTAGGTAGAGAGAGAGAGAGCGACAGGGAGAGAGAGAGAGCTGTGGCTAGCTGCGAACCCGGATCCTCTGGTCTCCGCCTCCCAAAGTACTGGGATTACAAGCGTGCACCACCACGCCCGGCTCATTTCGGAATTTTAAATTGTTTAATTTTGACAACAGGAGTCTCAGAGTCAGTCGTCTTCAAATATGAAGACAAATAGTGATGATTGTTTGTTCTACAAAGAAGAAATGGGTTGAAATTGTAGGAGGAAAATTCAGTTAGAAATAAAGTTGAAATTCTTGATTTCAGGACTCATTAAATACTGCAATAAAATGCCATGGGAGACTTCAATTTTCACCCAGAAAGAGGAAGAGATTACTGAGTTGTTGGTCTCAGTTGATTGGCTCATTGAGTCTAGGAGCAGGGATCCAGACATTGCGCCCTCTGGGAGTTCCTTTCATCTCCCTAATGCTTCTCTTTGGTATATTACACAATATTTCATATAGATTATAAAGTTAATTTTTTTGAATGACAAGATCGATTGTTAGGAACTTAAAGCTGATAAAACATGAAAGACAAAGTGATGTTTTTAAAGAGTTATAAAGGTTAAGATACTTCTTGCTAAAAGAGATTATTCAGTATTAGAAAAACTGAAAGAACCTCTTTGTTTTTCTATGTATATTTCCACAGTAATTAGTCACAGAGAACCTCTGCAACATAAAATTGTCCTTTAGATTAGATCTCAATATTATTTATGAAAGTACTAATTTACATTCATTTGTTTGTTTTTGGTGTTTTAGGCACCTAGTGACAATGGTTCTAAAATCCAAAGTTTTATTTTAGAATGGGATGAGGTAAGTAAGTTGTATCTTTTTTTTTTTTTTTTTTTTTGCGGTACTGGGGATTGAACCCAGGGGCATTCTACCCCCAGCCCTATTTTTTATTCTTTATTTTGAAACAGGGTCTCACTAAGTTGCGGAGGGCCTCACTAAGTAGCTGAGGCTGGCCTCGAACCTGCGATCCTCCTGTCTCAGCCTCCCAAGTACTGGGATTACAAGCGTGCGCCATCATGCCTGGCTAAATTGTATCATTTTAAATGATTAAAATTTTATATATATCCTCAGGTAGAAAAAATGTTTCTATCTGGTTTAATTTTTTTTCTTTAAGAAATAATATAAATGGTTTTATGTGGTGCATTAGGAGATTGATCGTGTTCTTAGAAAAAAAATTACTATAAAATTACCAAATCAAATCTCAAAGATATAAATGGGAAGAGGGTTGGAGTGGGTGGGACCCAGAATGAAATGTTCCGAGAATTGTGTGCATGTATGTTCCTATCATCTATACCTTAGGATGATGTATAATTACAATACACCAATTAAAGTATATATATTTTTTTAAAATAAGAAAAAACATTACTGACTGACCCTCCCTATGTTGTTGTTTTTTTCAACTAAATCACCATCAAAACTGTTAATTATGTAATTACCTTGATGAAAGTGCTTTTTTCCCCCCACAACAGCCTTAAGGGCAGGGGTATTAATTTTCTGGGGCTCTAGAGGATACTTCATTTCTTTGTCTTGATCAGCTTCTGTGGCTATCCTCATCACTTGGTTCATAGCCATTAGCATATTGCCGTTTCTCCCCTTTCTTCCATTGTCACATCACCTTTCTCTTTTGTCTTCAAATTTCTCTCTGTCTCCTTCTTATTAAGTCATTTGTGATTCCATTTACGTTCTACCCACATAATCTAGGATCATCTTCCATCTCAAAACCCTTACACTTAGTCGCATTGTTCAGTTGTGTGTGTGTGTGTGTGTGTGTGTGGTATGCTGGGGTTTGAACCCAGGGACATTCTACCTCTGAGCTACACCCCCAGCCCAATTTTATTTTTTATTTGGAAACAGGGTCTCACTAAATTTCTCAGAGCCTCAGTAAGTTGCTAAGGCTGGTCTCGAACCTGCGATCCTCCTGTCTCAGCCTCCCAAGTACTAGGATTACAGGCATGCGCCACCACCATGCCCAGCAGGCATTGTTCAGTCTTACCACCAAGCTAAGACCAAAAAAGTGGAAGAAATTCCATTGGCTTGGCACAGTGGCACACGCCTGTAATCCCAGTACTTGGGAGGCTGAGATAGGAGGATCACAGAGTCACAAGTATCCTCAGCAACCTCATGAGGTCCTCTGCAACTTAATGAGACCCTGTTTCAAAATAAAACACAAAATAGAGCTAGGGGGTGTAACTCAAAGGTAGAATGCCTCTGAGTTCAATCCCCAGTACCACACACACACACACAAAAATTCCATTGATAATTTGGGAATTGAGCAGTATACTAACAAAATAGTCAAGCACAACCAAGAAGGTTATATTACAGAAGTTCTAAGAGAATTCAGAATTTACAATTCTATTAACATGTCACATTAGTATAGAAAAACCCTATCATTTTGATAAATTATGAGAGAGTATTTGATAAAGTTTAGCACCCATCCCAGTTAAAATTCAAAGCAAATTAGGCATATAGAGATAATTTCTTTTTTTTTTTTTTTTGCCGCACTGGGGATTGAACTCAGAGTCATTCTACCTCAGAGCTACACCCCCAGCCCTAATTTTTATTCTTTATTTTGAAACAGGGTCTCACTAAGTTGCAGAGGGCCTCACTAAGTAGTTGAGGCTGGCCACGAACCCGGATCCTCCAGTCTCAGCCTCCCAAGTACTGGAATTACAAGCGTGCACCACCACGCCAGGCAGAGATAATTTCTAATTTGATAATTTTTGTACCATCACTAATCAATAAAGCATTTCCATTCAAAGCAGAAACAAGTCAAAGTTGCCAGTCATCCCCAACTTTATTTAACATGATTCAGGAAGTATTTAATGAAGTATGACCTGAAACTGAAACAAGAGGTTGCAGCCATGGTGTCTGCTGAGGAACAATTACCATTATTTACAGAGGGTGTGATTTTCTACTCAGACCACTCAGTAGACTCAACTAAATACCATTAAACTAAGAAGAGAGTATTGCCTGTAATTGGGCTTTTCTAGAATACTTTCAGAATTAAATCTAAGTAGCAGCACCTTCAAATCTTTAAGACACTTAGCTGTGTCTAGGACAAGGTTTGGAGATGAGTGGGGATCTTAAAACTGTTTTTATGGAACTTTCATAGAGGGGAAGCTGCCAGTTTCTGTATCAAAGATCACTCTGTTCCCTCTACTGCCCATCCCCTATGGAGATTATAAGGTCCATACCTGGAAAGAGTTTCTGTTATTATGGCCAAGTTTTAGCATTGGCTGAAACACGGTTCTTAATTCAAGGAACTATACAAGACTACAGTGGCTCGTGCCTGCAATCCCAGTTAGTCAGGAAGCCTGAGGTAGAAGGATCACAAATTCAAGACCAGCCTCAGCAACTTGGAAAAACCCTGTTTTAAAATTAAAAGTAAAATGGGCTGGGAATGTGGTTCAGTGGTAGAGCACCCCTGGTTTCAATCCCCAGTAACACACACACACACACACACACACACACACACACACACACACACACACACAATACCTACTTTCTGTTTTTTTAATTCTGTACCCTGATGAACTATATCGTATGTATGATGTGCTTTGTCTCAACATTTTCTTGAGATCCATGACTTGCATGTAATAGAAATGACTTTTAATGTATACTAGATAATATCAAGAAGTAATTGATGTGGATTTGTCTTTTTACAGTAATGTACATGGTATATAATAATTACCTATTTCTTTTAGGGAAAAGGAAATGGAGAATTTTGTCAGTGTTACATGGGCTTGCAGAAACAATTTAAAATTACTAAACTGTCACCAGCAATGGGTTGTAAATTTAGATTATCAGCCAAAAATGATTATGGTACAAGGTAAGATACATTTTATAAAATAATGTAAATATTTTTATTACCCAATCAATTTTATATGCATTATTCATAGTACAAATTATTCATTAAAAATTCCTTACTGTGTTGATATGGTTGTGGTGTTACCAGAAGCTATAAGAGAATGTCTTAGTTACATAGAGACTATAGGAAAGATTAATATTAGTAATTTTTCCAATTTCAAATATAAATTAAACTTTTACATGTGACTAAAAAGGTTTTCTGTTAATTCTCAGCATATGTGCTTTCATTGTTTTACTTCAAAAGTCTGGTGAATTCCAAGAGCATCTGAGATAACCTGGTTTAAGTAGAAAGGCCTTTCAAGAGTCATATTGAAGTTGTTTTTATTCTAGAGATACCCCTGTTCACCTTTATTGGGAGCAGGTAAATTTAATTACACAACTGAGGATTTGCATTTTCTGTTTCATATAAATGGAATTATATGAACATATGTTTAAAACATAGAACAATTTATACCAAGAAAAGGGTGTTATATATATTCATACCTTTTATATAAGGTAATACGTATATTTCTTCACTGACTAGATACATTAAGATATAAAGGCTTAAAAATCTGAACAACGCTGGGGGTTTTTTGTTTCTTTGTTGTTGTTGTTTTGCATTACTGGGGATTGAACCCAGGGCCTTGTATATGCCTGCACTGAGCTACACCCCAACCCTTTTTTATTTATTTATTTTTTTTTTTTTTTTGCAGTACCGGGGATTGAACCCAGGGGCGTTTTACCTCTGAGCTACACCCCCGGCCCTATTTTTTATACTTTATTTTGAAACTGGGTCTCACGAAGTTGCGGAGGGCCTCACTAAGTAGCTGAGGCTGGCCGCAAACCTGGATCCTCCGGTCTCCGCCTCCCAAGTACTGGGATTATAAGCGTGCACCACTACGCCTGGCTTTTTTATGTTATTTTGAGACAGGGTCTTGCTAAATTGCCAAGGCTGGCCTCGAACTTGTAATCCTCCTGCCTTAGCCTCCATAGTAGCTGGAATTACAGGCTTGCACCACCATGCTCAACTAATACTGCATTTCTAAAAGAATACTAATTCACTTTTTGGTGTCTGACTGGTTACCTTAAAGATATTATCATGTCTAGGATATGTTATTTGGATTTTAATTGACAGAATTTTTCATTTTCCAGGATTGGTGATATAGCTCAGTGGCTCAGCTCAGGACCTAGCATATTCAAGGCCCTGGGTTTGATCCCCAGCACTGCAAAAAACAAATTTTTTTTTCAAAATGTTGTTCTTTAGCTGTAAAAAATAATTATTTTTAATTCCTTCTTAAAAACCATTTGTTTCAACAGTGGTTTTAGTGAAGAAGTCTTATATCACACCTCAGGCTGTGCCCCTTCTATGCCAGCAAGTCCTGTGTTAGCTAAGGCAGGAGTTACCTGGCTGTCCTTACAGTGGAGTAAACCCTCAGGAACACCATCAGATGAAGGGATTTCTTACATCCTAGAGATGGAGGAGGAGACCTCAGTAAGTATGAATGTGTATTTTAAATGGGGTATTTAAAACATTTCATTATGGCATTAATCCTTATACAATAAATATTGCCACAATAGTTAGCTTCTTCCCCGGGTCCCTTCAGGCCTTGGTTTACTGTTGTTTGGACGGGATTGAGAATAAAGGAAAGCTCAGTCTTTTTTGTTTTCTCCCAATGTGTAAAAAGTTTTTTGGTTGGGAGAGGGGGTTGTCTGTGTGTGTGTGTGTGTGTGTGTGTGTGTGTGTGTGTGTGTCTGTCTGTCTGTCTGTCTGTCTGTCTATGCCTAGAAACAATTTTGATTACACTTTTTTGAAGGGGGGCAGAATACTAGGGGTTGAATGGGAGGGCATTCTACCTCCAAACTATACCCCCAGCCTTTTTTATTTTTTGTTTTTGAAACAGAGTCTCACTAGTTTGCTGAGGCTGTTCTTGAACCTGCAATCCTCCTGTCTCAGCCTCCCAAGTACTGGAATTTCACGCGTCGCCACCATGCCCAACTAGATTACACTTTAAATAGAATCATTTAGGGGCTGGGGACATATGTCAGTGGTAAAGCCTTTTCCTAGCATACACTGAAAAAAAAGAAGAAAAATATATATGTATGTTTTATCCATTTAGGGGGAAATAGGAAGAAGGGAAAATAGACCAACTTTAAAAGATGAGGAAATAATGTATCTTCCCCAACTGTGTTATTATACTGCTTCCCAAAGTGCCACTGAAGAATTTAAGTCTCATGAGAGTATATATTTCAGCCTGAATCTGGTTACCTGTTGCTCATCTCCTGTGAGCTAAAACCTAGCTGACCAAGATTTAAGGTTGTTCTGCCTTTAGTTCCATAGCTTTTCAGAGCTCCTTTGAAGCAGTATGATTCAAAAATGGCAGTAGTCCACTCCTGGGTATACATACACCCAGGGAAATTTGAAAACACACATTGACACGTGCCGGGCATGGTGGCGCACGCTTGTAATCCCAGTACTTCGGGAGGTGGAGACCGGAGGATCCGGGTTCGCGGCCAGCCTCAGCGTGCGCGCTCTCTCTCTCTCTCTCTCTCTCTCTCTCTCTCTCTCTCTCTCCTTAGTGAGGCCCTCTGCAACTTCGTGAGACCCGGTTTCAAAATAAAGTATAAAAAATAGGTCCAGGGGTGTAGCGCGGAGGTAGAACGCCCCTGCGTTCAATCCCTGATACCGCAAAAAAAAAAAGAAAACACATTGACACAAAAATTTGTGGGGGGCATACCTCAGTTTTAGAGAACCCCTGGATTCATTTCCAGTGACACACATAAAAAATAAAAATAAACAGATAAAATGGTGAATTTCATGATGTGTGAATTATATCTCAATTTAAAATTTTTCAACATGATAGCATTGGGAAAGTAGTAAAGCGTTGTCACTAAACCTAGCAGTGACAGTCTTCAACTGTCACTCCTCACCTGCCAGTACAACCGGCTGTTCATTTATTCACCTAAACACAACTGTGCACCACGCTCAGCTCCCTTCATCCTTCTACAAAGGTTCAGCATTTCTAGATCTATCTCAAGATAGAAGCATCAAAGTAAGGTTTACACTCAACAAAGCATTAATCACATTGCACATAACAGGAGATTAAGAGGAATCTGGG
>PVJS01011879.1:0-44889 GCA_004027185.1 Glis glis
GAGAGAGAGAGAGAGCTGAGGCTGGCCGCGAACCCGGATCCTCCGGTCTCCGCCTCCCAAAGTACTGGGATTACAAGCATGCGCCACCACGCCCGGCACACCAAATGATTTTTTGAAAGTTCATTTTCCTAGGTAGAAGACGGGGCCAAGCAAATGCCTGCGCCCAGTCATATATGCATTACCTTGCTGGGCCCAGTGCCAGACTGAAGCCAGTGTCACTTCCTCAGGGCTCCAATCAGTCATCTTTCCACGTTCAGCGGCACGAAGAGTGCATTTGTCCGGACCTGTTATTTTGCAATCTTGCAGCGACCTTTGGAATTGCCTTGTTTTATTCCATGAAGACTGCTGCAAAGCTAGGAAAGCTGACTGACAATGCAGCGCTCAGGGACTGAGGCAAGTTCACCTTCATTAAGGTCTATCATATCGTTAACAAAAACAAAATAATTGTTGCACGTTGACATACTGTAAGAAAGGAATGTATCTAAGCTAACATCAGTGGAAAGGGGTGGGAGGTCCACGAGATGAGACAAACCCCACTGACATTAACAACCTCCCTGTCTGCACTTATTCCAGCACCTTCCTTTGAACTCATGGTCCTCTCTAGACAATCTCATCATCTCTGGGTTGAACTCACTCACCTAGACCAGTCTCTCTTCACAATCTCACTGCCTCAGGCATGGGCAGGTAAGCCAGCCTTCCTTTAGAACACATTACTACTCTTTTATTTTTTATATATTTTTATTGGTGCATTGTAAATAAATATAACCATTTACATTGTCATACAATTAACTTTAAAAAGCCACAGGAGGTGAAAGAGTGGTAGAAAGAGAATAAAGAGGGGTTTTAAGGAAAATTCTGTTGGAAACTTTAGGTGGACAATTCCACTCATTCTTTCATTCATTTTGGTTTTATGCTGAAAGCACACCTAGGGCACTTTGCAATAAATGGTATGTGGACTATAAAAATATTAAAAGAAGGTAAATAAAAGAACAAGAGATGAGGCACAAAAAGGGAGCAAAAGCTCTATCAGCAAGCCTAGGAAAAGGGAAGCTGTATGTGAACACAGAGCTCAGCTCCACCATGCCAACCACCTGGGAAAAGCTGACAAGGAGCCACATGAGAGGAAGGATTTAAAAAATACAGCTGTCCAACCCTACCAGAATGCATGAATCAGGATCTCTAGGCATTAGGCCCAGATATCTGTCAAATAAAAGGAAACAAGAAATCATCAAGAGAGACAACCTTTTTCTTAGTGCTGAATTTATGTCTTAAGGTTTCTATAAAGGCCACTAGACAATGAAATGCATGGTGTTCAATAGCAGCTAAAGAATACCTTCACAGATGTCAATCGTGTGGCTCTTTTCCACATTGGCCTTCAATACAGGTCAAAGGCATAAGACCATGTCATAGTCTGTGAAAGAACTCTCTACTCAGCCTTTCACTCAACTCATGGGAGCCCGCAGGGACTGGAATAAGAATGAGCCAGAGGCACATGCTTTGGGCTTCTCCCCCTAGGTTTGCGGTGATCGGTTAAGTAAAGCCATACACTAAGTCCAAGTGTTACTGTCATTCACAAAGATCGGTGTTCCCACTAGACTTTGGCAGAACATGAACATTTAAGATTTTAACAAATAAAATGATGACAAAAATATCTCCTGCTCCCGCTATGGCTACCTCGTAGTACAACTGGCCAGCTTGACATACTTTATCTCACTGTTCTTCACAACCATAGGGATAGATACTATTATACCCATTTTACAGATGAAAAGACCAAGCCACAGATATGTTAAATTTTGTCAATGGTATGTGGCAGGACTGAGAATCCAATTCCCTGTTGTCTGACTCCAAATCATATGCTCTTAACAACAAGGATTATACCACCCTTGCTGGGTGAGAGGGAATCCATATGCCCCAGGTTCTTAAAAGGAGATGTCCAAGTTACAGTTCTGTTATGAAAACTAAAGCCTACCCCAGCTGGAGTGGCTGTTATAAAAAATAAGAATAATAGTAAATGCTGGTAAGAATGGAGAGAAAGGGGAACAGCCACACACTTTTGGGGGGAATGTAAATTAGTACAGCCACTATAGAATGCAATATGGAGGTTTCTTTAAAAACTGAAAATAAAACTACCATATAATTCAGCAATCCCACTAATGGATACACATACACACACACACACACACACACACACACACACACACACACACACACATGGTAAATGAACAAGAAGAGACGAGGCATGAAAAGGGAGCAAAAGTTCTATCAGCAAGCCTAGGAAAAGGGAAGCTGTATGTGAACACAGAGATAAGCTCCACCATGCCAAACACTCCGGGTACACAGGTAGAGCTCATAAGGAGCCACATTAGGGGTCCCTGACCCGGGCTGTGCCATAGATTAGATATAGACATAGATATAGATATAGATATAGATATAGATATAGATATATAGATAGATATCCAGAGGAAATAAAATCAGTATGTCAAAGAGACATCTGCACTCCCACTTTTATGGCAACAGTATGCACAATAGCCAACTTACAGAATCAACCAAGGTATCCATCAATGGATGAATAAAGAACATATGGCATATCAACACAATGGAATACCATTTGGATTCCTCAGTGGTATTCAATGGAATACCATTTCAGCAATGGATTCATCAATGGATGACTGGAATACCATTTGGCCTTTAAAAAGAATGGAATTCAATCGGGCCTGGCGGCACACACTTGTAATCCCAGTACTTGGAAGGTTGAGACAGGAGGATTGCAGGTTCATGGTTAGCCTCAGCTACTTAGTGAGGCCCTTCGAAACTTAGTGAGACCCTGTTTCAAAATAAAGAATAAAAAATAGGACTGGGGGTGTAGCTCAGAGGTAGAATGCCCCTGGGTTCAATCCCCAGTACTGCAAAAAAAGAAAAGGATGAAATTCTGTCATTAGCAGCAACATGGATAGAACTGGAGGGCATTACATTAAGTGAAATGAGTTAGGCACACAAAGACAAATACTATATGGTCACCACTGATATGTGGAAGCTAAAAAGTTGATGTCATAGAAGTAGAGTAGAATAGTTATTAGCAGAGCCTGAAGAGGGTGGGAGAAAGGAGAGATAGAGAGACTTGAATAGCAGGTACCAGATTACTGTTAGATAGGAGAAATAAGTTCTAGTGTTTAATGGAACAGTAGGATGACTATAGTTTACAACAATTTATTACATATTTCAAAATAACCAGAAGAAAGAAGTTTGAAGTTTCCCAGTACAAAAAATGATAAATGTTAAGGAGATGATAATGTTAATTATCCTAATCTTATCACTACACAGTGTATACATGTGTCACATTATCACACTGTACCCCATAAACATGTGCAATTTTTTTCACTAATTTATTATTCATTATTTTAATTATTTTTTTCATTTACATGTCTAACTGATTTAATTCAAGATGATTTTAGAATTAAATAACAGAAAAGTTGCAGGGACAACACAAAGAACTCCTATGCACCCCACCACCAACTCAAAAAACCCTTTTAAATTTCACAATTGTCCCAGATGATGTCCTCTATAGCAAAAGGGTCCAGTCCAGGTTAACACTCGGCATGTGGTTGCATTCAATTAGCCTCCTTCAATCCAGATCATCACGAGGTTAACACTTTTTTAAGGTTATAGAACAGTTGTATAGAATGCCCTCAATTCACATGTGGTGTCTCCTCATCTCTAGATTCAGGGCATGCATATTTGGAAGAAAGACGGAAGTGCTGCTGTATCTTCTCACTGCATCCCATGAGGTAGCAACTAGTGAAGTTCACGTTGACCCCTTAAGGAAGATGGTGTCCATCAGGCTACTCTTATCTCTTTGTATTTAATAGGACATAATTGTATGGGGAAATTTTTAAGCCTTTGTAAATATCCCATTTCTCATCAAAAATTTTCCCATGGGTTTCAGTATCCGCCGATGTTTCTGAGTTCATTATTATTACAATGGTTGCCACTACATTTATCAGTGAGTGTTCTCCTGTATTCTGGAATTTGTCTCCATTTATTTGTATCTATATGACCTTGTGTTTCTGTTTACTCAATGGCATATTACCGAGTTCCTTAAGTATCTGAAGCTTGATTGTCCCAGGTTTTGCCATTGTCTATTTTCATTGCCAGTTTTTTTCATCTTTTTTTGTTTGTTGGTTGGTTTTTGGTGTGTGTGTGTGTGTGTGTGTGTGTGTGTGTGTGTGTACGCTTGTGTGCGCATACGTTGCTGAGGATTAAACCCAGGGGTATTATACCTCTGAGCTACACCCCCAGCCCTAATTTACTTTTTATTTGGAAACAAGGTCTTACTAAGTTGCTGAGGCTGGCTTCAAACCTCCTATCTCAGCCTCCCAAGTACTGGGATTACAAGTGTGTGCCACCATGCCCAGCTTATTTTTTGTTTTTAAAGATTATTCCTTCTTTTAATTTAAATTTATTTTAACCAATATATAAAACATCAAAACTGTACATATTTATGGGGTACCATGTGACATTTTAATACATGTATACATTGTGTAATATTTAAATCAGGGTAAATCTATTTCCTCAAACATTTACCATATATTTATAGTGAAAAAATTCAAACCTCTTTCTTCTGGATTTTTGTGCATCATCGTTATCTATAATCACCTACTGTTCAATAGCACACCAGAATTTCTTACTCCTATCTATTACTTAGGACCCTTTGATCTACCTCTTCCCAACTATTCTCCCCAGCCTCTGATAACCACCATTCTGCTCTCGACATCTATTTCACAATATCAGTGAGATCAGGTGGTACTTGTCCTTCTGTCTGTGCCTAGCTTATTTCTTTTAGCATAATTATCTCCATTTCGATCCATGTTATCACACATGACAGTATTTCTTTTCTTTTCTTTGTTTTGTCTTTTGACTGAATAGTATTCCGTGGTGGATATGTGCTGTATTTTCTTTATCCACTCATCAGTTGATGGACATTTAGGTTGCTTCCAGTGCTGGGCTGTGAATAGTACAGCACTAAACATGGAGTGCAGATGTCTATTTGGCGCACTGATTCCATTTCCTTTGGGTATAAACCCAGTAGTGGGATTTCTGGATCACATGGCAGTTCTGTTTTTAGTTTTCTGAATAACCTCCACACTGTTTCCATAATGGCTGTACTAACTTACATTCCCATTAGCAGCACGCAAGAGTTCCCTTTCTCCACATCCTTAGCAACACCTTTTTATTTTTTGGTAATAGCCTTCTTTCTGCAGTGAGGTGATATCTCCTGGTGGTTTTTGTTTGCATTTCCCTGATTATTAGTGATGGCAAGCATGTTTTCATGTACCTATTAGCCATTTGTATGCTGTCTTTTGAAAAATGTCTATTTAGTTCTATTTTCTACATTTTAACTGGGGTTATTTGGTTTTGTTTTAGTTTTTTGCTATCGGGTTTTTTTTAGTTCCCTATATATCCTGGATACTTCTTGTCAGAAACACAGTTTGTAAATACTTTCCCCATTCTGTGGGTTGCCTCTGCCCTCTGTTGATTATTTCCTTTGCTGAACAGCTTTTTGGTTTAACGTAATCCCATTGATCTATTTTTGCTTTTGTTTCCTGTGCTTTTGGAGTTTTGTCCAAAAAATCTTTACTTATTCCAGTGTCCTGAAACATTTTGCCTATGTTTTCTTCTGGTAGTCTCATTTGTTTTATGTCTCACATTTAAGTCTAAATCCATTTTGAATTTATTTTTATAATTGGTAAGAGAACAGGGTCTAGTTTCATTCTTTGGCATGTAGATATCCAGTTTCCCCAGCACCATTTATTTAAAAAGACTGTCCTTTCCCTAATGTGTGTTCTTAACATGTTGGTAAAAAAAAATCAGTTGGCTGTAGATACATGAGTTTACTTCTAAGCTCTCTATTCTATTCCATAGGTCTGTGTGTCTGTTTTATGCCAATAGCATGCTGTTCTGATTACTATAGCTTTGTAGTATATATTGAAGTCAGGTAGTATAACACTTCATGTTTTGTTCTTTTTGCTCAAGATGGTTTTGGCTTTTCAGGAGGTTTTTGTGGTCACAAACTTTAGGATTGTTTTTTCTAGTTCTGTGAAAACTCTCATTGGTATTTTAATGGGGATTGCATTGAATCTGCAGATCATTTGGGGCAATATGAACATTTTAACAACATTGATTCTTCCAACCAATGAACATGGGATGTCTCTCCATTTTGTGTGTGTATTCTTTTCAATTTCTTTCATCAATGTTTTATAGTTTTCACTATAGAGATCTTTCATCCCTTTGTATAAACTGATTCCTAGGGGTTTTGCTTGTTTATTTTATTTTACTTTATTTTTTGTAAATATTGTAAATGGAATTGCTTTCTTGATTTCTAGTTCAGATAGTTCACTATTGGTATATAAAGATTTTACTGATTTTATATGTTGATTTTGTATAATGCAACTGCAGAATTTATTTATTAGTTTTAATAGTTTTTGGTGAAACCTTTGGGATTTTCCATATATAAGATTATGTCATCTGCAAACAGTGACAATTTGACATCCTCTTTTCCAATTTGGATGCCCTTTCTTTCTCTTGCCTGATTGCTCTGGCTAGGACTTAAATAAAATGTTGAATAAAAGTGGTGATAGTGGACATCCTTGTCTTATTACAGATCTTAGAGAAAAAACTTTCAACTTTTCCCCATTCTGTATTATGTTAGCTATTGGCTTATTTATATGACCTTTATTATATTGAGGTGTGTTCCATATATACATATATATAATTTGTTCAGAGTTTAATCTTATGTGCAATTATTATGAGTTAATTAAAATTTTTTTTAAAAAGCCTGAACTATATCCTATCTCATCACAGAGGCTGCCCACAAAAGCCCTGTGTATAGGGGGATATATTCAGACCAATTTTGAATGGGGTCAAATGCCCAACACCTGATCTAGCTTTGCTCTGACCTTGGCCTGGAAGACTTTGATAAGGATTTGTCCCCCATCCCTATCAGTGATAACTCATCAGAAAGTTCAGCTAAAGCTGGGTGTGGTGGCACACGCCTGTAATTCCAGTATTTGGGAGGCTGACAGAAGGATCGCAGGTTAGAGGACAGCCTCAGCAAGTAGTGAGACTCTCATCAACCTAGCAAGATCCTGTTTCAAAATAAAAATAAAATAGGGCTGGGAGTGTAGCTTGGAGGTAGAATGCCTGTGGGTTCAATTCCTAGTACAGAAAGAGAGGGAGGGAGGGAGGGAGGGAGAGAGAGAGAGAGAGGGAGAGAGAGAGAGAGAGAGAGAGAGAGAGAGAGAGAAAGGTAGCTATCTGAGTCATCAGATAATCCCAAAGCCTGGGACATCCTTTCCTGAACTTTTCTCTAGTCCTTTGAAAGGGAAGTCTTCCCACGGTCATTTCTTTTAAAGTTTCACATTCAGATAAGTGTTTATAAAGGTTAGAATGAAATACCAGGCAGGTGTTCTAATCCTGAGTCCAGACAATGTGTCAATAAAGTCACTGCGGAGGCCCCAGCTGGTGACAGTCTTGTGACAGAGCGTCAGCCAGCTTGAGCATTCGAGATAAAAGCCAAACAGCAGCCCCGGGCCGGTTCCGTTTGTGTTCATACAGTTGGGGTGGGGAGCCGAGGCCTGGGTCGCTGCGGTTTACACTCCCAAGTCCCAGTCGGTAGGAGAGGCAGTCTCTCCTTGTTGGAGAAGGGGCACTTTGGAGACGGAAGACATAGCTAAGACCTTAATAAGGTGAATCCCAAGCGTTTGAAACCGCAGGACTCCCTGGCAGCTGCGGGACACGGGACTCGCAGGCAGCCGTGGTGCTCGGTGCTCGGTGCTCGGTGCTCGGTGCTCGGTTCCCTTCGCGGTTGAGGCCGGAGCTGGCCTCCCCCCATCCCCTCCCCGCGTCGGGAAGAAACGGGAGCTCCCGGAAGAAAGGGGCAGAGGGAAAACGTGGCAAGATGGAATTCAGGAAGGGAACTTTGGATAGAGCCTCTGGCGGGCCAGAAAAGGAGAGAAAGGTTCAAACCGAGTGCAGCACGGGCTTAAGAAATATCTTGAGAAAAAACTGAAAGAAAAACTCAAATGCCACCCCGGGCTGTGAGATCACAGCCACAGTCCCTGTGGAATCTTACTTTTCAGTACGTGTAATTAAAGTGGCTTCGACGGCCAACGTGCAGGGCAGGACCCGCGTCATGGCTGGGAAGACTGGCAGTGAGGCCCGTTCTTTAAGCAAATTTTCTCTAATCCTGACTACAAGGCTCAGAGAGCCCCAGGGACACCTCTCCTATATGGAAACCAGATGCAAATCCACGATGGTTCTTTGGTGCTTAGAGAAATCCTGGTGCTAATGACCTGTGTGCTGAGGACCATCTTACCTTAGTGCACTGGGCAAGAAATTATCATGAAGCGCCTGCACGGAGCAAGTTATGTCAAGTGTTTTGATAAGGCTGTGATTTGAGTACAGCTTATTTTTCATACGATAATTTTTTGGGTTTTTTTTGCGGTACCGGGGATTGAACCCAGGGGCGTTCTACTTCCGAGCTACACCCCCGGCCCTATTTTTATCCTTTATTTTGAAACCGGGTCTCACGAAGTTGCAGAGGGCCTCACTAATTAGCTGAGGCTGGCTGCGAACCTGGATCCTCCGGTCTCCGCCTCCCAAGTACTGGGATTACAAGCAAGCGCCACCACGCCCGGCTTCATATGATAATTTTTAAACCGTATCTCTTTTTCCGATAATAAAAGTAATATTTGATCCTTATTTTTTAAAGCACTAAAAACAATAGGTCAGTGCCCCTCCCACCATGAGCCAAATCCTTAGAGGTAAAAACACAGTTAACCGATGTCTGTGTAGCCACATTTTGCTCTGCTTATACACTATTTTACAAAAGCAAGATGGCCTACATTTGTCATTTGATTCTTAGTGACTCACCTTACTAGAAAGGTGATCATCAAAAGTGAATTTTAAATTTTGTTTTTTTTTTTTGGTACTGGGAATTGAACCCAGAGGCATTCTACCTCTCAGCTACACATCCAGCCCTTTTTATTTTTTATTTTGAAACAGGGTCTCGCTAAATTGCTGAGGCTGGCCTTTAACCTGCTCTCTCCTGTCTCAGCCTCCCAAGTACTGGGATTACTAGCGTAAACCACCACACCCAGCTAAATAATTTCAGTTTAACATGTGAAGGCCTCTTTTTTTTTTCACAAAGCATTTTCACTAGAAGAACTCAATATCATCGTGTTGGTCGTGCATCAATATTGCTATCCTCCTATGTAAAAAATAATAAATGTATTGTATTAAATAAACTCATGGTTATTTGTACAATTAACAAAAATGATTATAATATTAAGGAATTAGGTCCATACTAACTTCCAGGTACTGTCATAAACATTTTGCATGTATTGTCTCTTAAGAACAACACCATGAAGAACGTAGTAACACCCCATTTCAGGTGGAGAAAGAGTCTGAGATAAACTCAATAATGCTCCCAAAGTCACCCAGACAGTACTTGCAGCACAGTCTATATTCAAATCTACTCAAACCAAAGTCAGTATATGCTCTCTTCTGCTACTGACCATTTAAGTAATCAAGTTATAGTTATGAAAATATGCAGATAAATAAATCAACACGTTTAAAAGTGTTGTGATTTGACTACATACACTATGGAGTTACTAGTAGAAGTCCACCCCTGGGCACAGACCACCAATGCGACTTTGAACACACCTTTTAACTGAAACACAGCTACGAAGTGAACACACTGTCTATAACATCACTGGGCTTGCAGGTCTGAAGTGAGAATGATATATGGCAGTGCACATAAGACTTCTCTTTGTAATCTATGAACAGCTATATTATGATGTTGAAGACATTTATGTGGCAATCATAAATTTGGTCCCAATGGGCTTTATAATTTCACCTTCATAATAATTCCAACAGAATAAGAATAAATGCATGTTTTTTTAACTAGATGAAAATAAAAGGCACCTATTAGCAATATTCAAAGTCAAGAACGTACCCCTTGAAACCAGGTCCGCAACCCTCCCGCAGCTCTCAGCTGTCTCCTGGGTTCATTGACGGTTTTCTCCCTTTCCCAGGATACCAGCATCAAGGGCAGGAGCTTCTTCAACTTCATCTCCCAGGCATGCTTTTTTCCTGGCCTGATATCAAAGTGTTAGATTAATTATTATTTTATCAACATAATACATTGCATATACTTTAAATGTCAAATCATCAGTGCAAAAAATTATAATAAAAATAGCTGTCTCCCCTTCCCCCCAATTTCACATCCTGAACACTGCCGTTTTCAATTCCTTTAGCTCTTCCAGCATTTACTCTCATATTTTAGAATGATGCTTACCCTGCAATTTGCTGATTAATCCATTTCCATCTATCATTGACTTTCTATTATGAAGATGAGGATGTGTATGTGTGGGGGAGGTACTGGGGATTGAATCTGGGGGCATCCTACCTCCAACCTACACCCCAGACCTTTTAATTTTTTTGTTTTGAAACAAGGTCTCGCTAGGTTGTTGAGAGTCTTACTACTTTATTGAGCTGTCCTCAAACCTGAGATCTTCTTGTCTCAGCCTCCCAAGTAATGGGATTACAAGGTGCGCCGCCATGCCCAGCTAAGGATATTGTTTTCATATCTCCCCTCCTCCATTTCCTCATTGTCCAAATGGAATTACATAATAATTTAGCTTATATATGTTTTTGAGTTAGCGTTAGCACTACATATTATGACTAAAATTGTTCACAGCTGAGACAAAGGGTAAACTATCACTACTATTTCCTTTCTTGTAAAAGTATATAGAAAATGGAAATAGAAAATAATAGAGAAAATCAATGAAAGCAGAAGCTGGTTCTTTGAGAAGATTAATAAAATTGATTAGACTCTAACTAAATTGACCGAGAAGACGCAAATTCCCAATCTCAGGAATGAAAGAGGGAACGCCACCACACAGCCTATGAACATTAAAAATAAATAGTGAGGAAAGAGTATGAACCATCATACGCCAATAAATTTGACAAATTAGATAAATGGTCACGTTCCTTAAAAGATAAAGATTGTCAAAACTGGCATAAAAGAAATATAAAATATGAATAATCCTGTCTATTAAATAAATTTTATTGTAATTTAAAATTATTCCAGAAATAAAAATGCAGGTCAGGATTGGCTTTGCTGGTGAATTCTTTGAAGTATTTAAGGAAGCAATAACCCTCATTTTACACATGTTCTTTCAGAAAATAGAGGAGGAGAAACATATTCAACTCATTTTATAATGGTCCTTAAAAGATACTATAAACCAGGCGTGGTTGCACATGCCTGTAATCCAAGTATTAGGGAGGCTGAGAGAGGATTGCAGGGTCTGGGCCAACCTCAGCAACTTAATGAGGCTCTCAGCAACTTAGAACCTGTTTCAAAATAAAAAAATAAAATAGGGCTGGGGTTGTAGCTCAGGGGTAGAATCCCCCTGGGTTGAATCCCCAGTGCCACACACAAAAAGACATTATAAGAAAATAAAACTATAGCTAATATTCTTCATGAACATAAAGGCAAAATGAATCAAAGATTACTTTGAAAGGATAATATATCATAATCAAGTGGGATGTATCCCAAGAATTTAAGTTTAGGTTAACATCTGAAAATTAATCAATGTAATTCACCATATTAAAAGAATAAATACACTCCCAATAAGTGCAGAAAAAGCATTTGACAAAGCTGGCCTCTCGATGATAAAAACTTCAATCAAAAATAGAACTTCATGAGATGGGTGTGGTAATGCATGCCTCTAATCCGAGTACTTGGGAGGCTGAGACAGGAGGATCACAGGTTCGAAGTCAGTCTCAGGAACTTCATAAGACTGCCAGCAACCTAGTGAAACCTTGTTTCAAAATAAAAAATAATATAGGGCTGGGGATGTGGCTCAGAGGTAGAACGCCCCTGGGTTCAGTCCTCAGTACCACAAAAGAAAGAAAAAACAAAAACGGAACTTCCTCAAACTGATAAAGGACATCTACAAAACACACAGCTAACAAAAACACACAGTTGACATCACACTTAATGGGAAGTCCAAGGGCTTTTCTCTTAAGATCATGAATGTAAGCTTGGCACACGCTTGTATCCCAGTACTTGGGCGGCTGAGACCGGAGGATCTGGGTTGGCGGCCAGCTTCAGCTACTTAGTAAGGCCCTCGGCAACTTAGTGAGACCCTGTTTCAAAATAAAGAATAAAAAATAGGGCTGGGGGTGTAGCCCGGAGGTAGAATGACCCTGGGTTCAATCTCCAGTACCACACACAAAAAAAAAAGATCATAAATGTAGTACTTGGGAGGCTAAGACAGGATGATCAAAATTTGAGGCCAGCCTGGGCAATTTAGTGAAACTCTGTCTCAAAATTAAAAATAAAAAGGGCTGGGGTGTAGCTCAGTGGTAGAACACCCCTAGGTTCCATTTAGAACCACACACACACACACACACACACACACACACACACACACAGATCAGGAATGGGAGAAAGATATCCACTTTTACCACTCCCTTTCAACATTGCACTGGAAGACTCAGCTAATGCAATAAAATTCACACAAATTGAGAAAGAAAAAAAATTGAACTTATTTACAGATATGATTATCTACATAGAAAACCCTAAGGAAAATATGAAAACAAGAATTAATAGAACTATTAAGTAGATTTAGCGAAGTTGCAAGAGACAGAATCAGTATTTAAAACTCAATTGTATTTGAATATACCAGCAACAAAAAAATTAAAATTAAAAATTTAACTTTACATTGACAATAGAAAAACCATGAAATACCTGAAATATCTAGGAATAAGCCTAACAAAATCTGATCAAGATGTGTATGCTGAAAACTACAAAATACAACAGAGATAAGTAAAAAGAAGACATAAATAAATAAAGAAGCCATATTCGTAGATAAGGAGACTCAATGGTGGTAAAATGTCAGTTGGCCCCAAATTGACTCAAGCATTTTTTGCAGAAATTGACAAACTGAGTCTAAAATTCTAAAATTTAAATAGAATAAGGAATTAGAATAGTCTCAACTGTCTTATAATAGAAAAATAAATTGAGGATTTATTTTTTTTAAATATGTTTTTATTGGTGCATTGTAGTCTCACATCACCATGAGTATCAGTTTGGTGTTAACATACATGCACACAGCTTAAATTGAGGATTTAACACTACCTGATTTCAAATCTTACTAAACTGCTACAGCAATCAAGATCATGACCTATTGGCATAAAGACAGACACACAGATCAATGGGACAGATTAGGGAATCTAGAAACAGACTCACATATATAAATGCTCAATTAATTTTTAACAAAAGTGACAAAGTATTAAAGGCACAAGGATAGTCTTCTTGAATGCTGCTGATATAAACCGATATCCAAATGACCCTAGCCATACACAAATTAACTCACAGACCCAGCCATACACAAATTAACTCACAGACCTACATGTAAAAGATGAAACTATAAAGCTTCCAGGAAAAAATACATGCAATCCTGGGGTCACAAAGATCTTATATAGAAGGCACTGCAAATATAACTATAAGAGAAAATATTAATGCATGGACCTTTATCAAAATTAAAACCACTGTCTTTCTGAGGACAATGTCAATAAAATAGGCAACCCATAGGCTGGCAGAAAATGTTTGCAATATGCTCATCTGAAGGAAAAGTTGACATAATGCATAAGGCATTATTACAATTCAATAATATAAATATAAACAATCTAATTTTTAATAGAGGTAAGATCTGAACAAATGCTTCAAAAAAGAAGACTTTATAAAAGTTTAAAAGAATGTGAAAAGATGCTCAACAAAGTATTCATCACAGAAATATAAGTTGAAGATACATCACACCACATCATTCTATCTGTTGCTCTGGTTTGGATCTGGTTTGAGTTTCCCAAGGGTTCATGTGCTGGAAGCTTGGTCTTCAGTGCGGCGTGTTGAGGTGGTAGAACCTTTAAGAGGCGGGATCTAGTAGAAGGTAATTAGGTCATGGGGCATGCTCCTGGAAGGGCATGAGGAGAGTTCTCCTAAGAGCAGGTTGTTATAAAGTGAGGCCACCTCACGCACTCAGCTGCATGTGGCTGGTTCCCTTTCTGCTTCTCTAGCTGGGCATGGTGGCACACATCTGTAATCCCAGTTCTTGGGAGGCTGAGACAGGAGGATCACAGGTTCAAAGCTAGCCTAATTTAAAAAAAAAAAACTTTTAAAATGGGGCTGGGGATGTAGCTCAGAGGTGTATGCCCCTGGGTTCAATCCCCAGCACCACAGAGGAAAAAGGAAAATCTGGGTCAAGGTGGAACAGACTTCATCAAGAGTTGCTGTGATGTGGGGAAAGCTCATGGATAAGTCATAGTAAGTCATGAGTTGCATCATAAATCCAGTAAGTCACAGGTGAATGGAGCGTGGTTTTGCAAGATAAAGGAAAGCTTAGGAAGGAAAAAACAACTAGAGCCCAGTAAGGGAAACCCAAAAAGCTATAGCTCAAAGGTGTAGACAGAAGTGCTTAGAAAAGCCAACTTGCCTGGAATAAAGAGTGATGGAGGATAAAAGGGAGTGGTCCACACAGGGAAAGTGATTTGTGGATTTCATTTCAAGATGTTAGCAATCCCCCATGGGGGCGCTTTCCTCCAGGGTGACCCAGGAACTGAGAAGATAAGATGGCACTAAGCCACTGAAGAACCCCTGGGTGAAAGCCATGCTTTCCCAGAGGTGAGGGTCTGTAGGAGGGTCTGTAGGAGGTGGCTTTGGCTTACAGCACAAACAGAAGAGTAAATGAGAAAGGAACCATCAGGGTTCTGCCCCTCCATCCTAATTTCTGGTCCATTTGTCCTCAAGACTAAAATCAGGTCTTGCAGAAGTTCAGTGGAGGCAAGGAATTGGGGGAAAAAAAACAGGTAAAGACTAAAACTCCTAGGAAAGTTGCTCTTCGCCCCTCCTTCTCCAACTCCCCTGGGCTAGGAAGGTACATTCTGAAGAGTATCTCCCAATTCTGCCTCTCTCTGGAGAACAAAAGTCAAGCTCTGACTTGAGGGTTGTTTTTCAGAGTGAAGGGATTTCAGTGCCCACTCCCTTCTCCGTGGCTCAGCTCCTTGTAGCCACGCCCTCTTCCCTGAGCTCCTTAAGGCCACACCCACTTCGCTGAGCTCCTTGTGGCCACACCCTTCTGGCTGAGCTCCTTGTAGATTCACCCACTTCGCTGAGCTCCTAGCAAGCTCAGAGAGCAAATGAAGACAACCGAGGAACACAACCTTTTCAAAAAGAGCCAAGAGTAACAGGAATTGATAAAGTTCTTGTCTTATTGGAAGGGATATTGATACCTATTTTTTTCAAAAGCAAGAAAAGATGTAAAAGAAACAGCAAACTTGAGACAAAAAATATAATAATAATCAAGAGAAATGTATTTGGATAAAACTCACCAAATGATTAACCGGTTGAATTTTTTTAAATCCAGGTTTGTGTTATTTATAAGGGAAACTCATAAAGATATGCAAAGGTTGAAAGTAAAAAGATGGAAAATGGCATGTTAGCAAATATGAGCCAAAAGAAAGCCATGTAGCATATTAGTATAATTTAAAATAGATTCAAAGACAACAAACATTAGTGGTCCAGACGTCAATACGGAATAATAAAAGTTTTAATTATTTTTTTTTTTTTGCGGTACCGGTGATTGAACGCAGGGGCGTTCTACCTCTGCGTTATGCCCCCGGCCCTATTTTTTATACTTTATTTTGAAACCGGGTCTCACGAAGTTGCGGAGGGCCTCACTAGGGAGAGAGAGAGAGAGAGAGACAGAGAGACAGAGAGACAGGGAGAGAGAGAGAGCAAGAGAGCTGAGGCTGGCCGCGAACCCGGATCCTCCGGTCTCCGCCTCCCAAAGTACTGGGATTACAAGCGTGCGCCACCACGCCCGGCTTAAAAGTTTTAATTCACCAAGAAGAAAGCAACTTCAAACAAAATAGGCTCAAATGCACCAGGTAAAATTTTATAGAAAGTCAACCAACTCAGCAGAAGGAAAAACAACAACAAATAACCGGACTTGGAAATGGGCAAACGGGCCAGGTGTGGTGGCACACACCTGAAATCCCAGTACTTAGGAGGCTGAGACAGGAGAATCACAAGTTCAAGACCAGCCTCAGCAACTTAGCAAGACTCTCAGCAACCTACCAAGATCCTGTTTCAAAAGTAAAAAATAAAATAGGACTGGGGGTATAACTTGAAGGTAGAAGGCCCCTGGGTTCGATTCCTGGTACCAAAAAATAAAATAAAATAGTAAAATAAAATAAAAATGGGCAAATGACATAAATAGATATTTCTCAAAGGGGAATATACAAATAACTAACAGGCATATGAAAAAATGTTCAGCATCACTAATTGTCATGGGAAATGCCAATCAAAACCACAATGAGGTATCTCACTCCAGTCAGAATGTCTATTATCAAAAGACAAAAATAGCCGGGTGTGGTGGCACACACTTGTAATCCCAGTACTTGGGAGGTTGAGACTGGAGGATCTGGGTTCGCAGCCAGCCTCAGCTACTTAGAGAGGCCCTCCACAGCTTACTGAGACCCTGTTTCAAAATAAAGAATTAAAAATAGGACTGGGGGTGTAGCTTGGAGGTAGAATGCCCCTGGGTTCAAACCCCGGTACCTCAAATAAATAAATAAATAAATAAATAAATAAATAAAAGACAAAAATAAAGAATGCTGGCAAGGGTGCAGAGAAAGGGGAACTCTCATACACTATTGATGGGAATGTAAACTAGTATAGATATTATGGAGAAGAGCATAGAAGTTTCTCAAAAAACTAGAAATACAGCTAGCATGTGATCCAGCAATCCCACTGCTAGTTATCTACATGAAGGAAATGAAATCAGTGTGTCAGAGACACCTGCACTCCGACACTTCTTACAGTGCTATTCACAATGGCCAAGACGTGAAATCAACCCAGGTGCCCCTCAATAGACGAATGCATAAATAAAACATACATACAATGGTTACTATCCAGCCATAAAAAAGACTCAAATTCTGTCATTTGCAACAACATGGATGGAACTGGAGGACATTATGTTAAGTGAGATAAGTCAGGCACAGAAAAACAAATATCACATGTTCTTGCTTATATATGGAAGCTAAAAAATTGATCTCAAAAAAGTAGAATATAGCTGGGTATGGTGGAGCATGACTGTAATCCCAGAACTTGGGAGGCTGAGACAGGAGGATAACAGGTTCAAGACTAGTTTCAACAACTTTAGGAAGTCCCTCAGCAACTCAGTGAGACCATGTTCCAAAATAAAAAATAAAATGGGGGCGAGGGTGTAGCTCAGAGGTAAAATGCCCCTGGGTTCAATCCCCAGTATCACACACACACACACACACACACACACACACACACACACACGCGCGCGCGTTAAAATGACCATATATTTAGCAGAACTAAATATCAAATGAAAAGTTTTAAATATCTAAAACTGAATAACAATAAAATTACCATACATCAAAACTGGGATATGATCAATGTGTGCTGTGAGGGAAATTTTAACTAAATACTTAGAAAGAAATAAAATCTCAAAATTATTGTGGTATGTGTTATTCCTGAGAAGTAAGGAAAAAACAAACTCAAAGAAATTAGAAGAATTCAGAAAATAAAAACAGAAGCAGAAGCCAGGTGAATGGTGCACACCCAATACTTGGGAGGCTGAGACAGGAGGATTGTAGGTTTGAGGCCAGCCTCAGCAACCTAGACCCCCAGCAACCTGGCAAGACCCTGTTTCAAAATAAAAAATAAAAAGGGCTGGGGTTGTAGCTCAGAGGTAGAATGCCCCTGAGTTTAATCCCCAGTACCTAAAAAAAAAAAAACAAATAAAAGCAGAAATCAACAAAATAGAAAATGGAACTATAATAGAAAAGAACTAAAAATCTATGAGTTGATTCTTTGCTAAAACTAACAATATAAACTTCCAGAGATTTATCAAGATAAGAAGATAGAAATCACAATAATCAATATTATGAATGAAGATGGGGTATAACTACATGTGAAATATACATAATAGATAGTAAGATAATATGATAAAAATGATAGGTCAACTATTTTGAAAACTTGGACAATTATCCACAAAAATATAACTGACTCAAGCAAACAAAAAATTAATACTTGAATATTGCTATAATTATAAAGAATTCCATAATTGTTAAAGAAACTTAAAATTATTTCTACATACTCAAAAAAAGTACCAGGCCCAGATGGATTTACAGGTGAGTCAGAGAACAGATCATGCCAGCCATGGTGGCACACTCCTGTAAACCTGGTATTTGGGAGGCTGATACAGGAGGATGGTAGATCTGAGGCCAGCCTCAACAACTTAGACCCTCAGCAACTTAGTGAGACCCTGTTTCAAAATAAAAAAAGAGCTGGGAGCGTAGCTCAGAGGTAGAATGCCTCTGGGTTCAATCCCCAGTACTAAAGAACAATAAAGCAAAGAATAGATCATCCAAAACTGATAGACATTCTCAGGCAAAAGTAAAAGAAGGATTACTCCCCCAACTTATTTTGCAAGTAGAGGTATGGAAGAGAACTGTCAGGGAACCAGAGAAAAACAAGATCCCTACCCTTGTGGAACTTACATCCTAGGCGAGGTGTGGGAGTGTGTTAGATGATGGTTACTGTTACAGAGAAAAACAAAAATAGGAAAGACAGAGAGGAAGTGGGTTTTGTCATTTTATGTAGGATGGTCAGGGCAGGCCTCACATTTGAGGAAGATCTGAGGGAGGTGAGAGAAAGATCTGTGGGTGCCTCGGGAAAGAGGAGAGCACTCACAGGAAATGGGATGTGCAAAGGTCCTGTGGTGGGCGTGACTGGTGTTCAGTGAGGTGGAAGGCAGTGTGGCGGGAGGAGGAGCGGAGAGACCCAGGCCTTGACTTGACTTAGCGCAGCACAGGCGTGGTGCGTTCTGGTTTACAGGGTCACAGGATCTCTCCAACTACTGTGTTGAAAACAGGCTGGAGATGGGGCCAGAGCGGAAAGGAGTCCACTGGAAGGCATGGCCTCCATCTGAGGGAGACCAGGGTCGCTCAGAGAGGGGCCACGGTGGAGCCAGAGAGGAGAGGAGGGGCTGGATTCCGGGGGCGAACCTGGGAGGGAAGTCTGCAGGATTTGCCAGTGGGTTGGATTGGGATGGGAAAGGCGGCGGGTGAGCCCAGGCTTTGGGCTGGAGCAGCTGGAAGCGCAGGGTTTCTGATGAGCAGGATCCTTCAAACCACTGGAAGAGAGGGAGGGAGAAGGGAGACAGCGCAGGAATTCTGACTGGCCTCTTAGGGAAGCAGCCCTCACACCACCCAGAGTCACTTGCTTGCGGGAAGTCGCCAGGGGCAATTTGGGGAGACACAGAGACAAGACAAAACAGACAGGCATGACAGCAGAAGCAAAATGGCAGCGGAAGCAGGGACTGTGCGCACAACCAGAAAGAAAGGGAGAAGATTTATTATTTATTTAATTATTTGGTGCTGGGGATTGAACCCAGGGGCATTCTACCTCTGAACTACACTCCCGGTCCTGTTTGTTTGTTTGTTTGTTTGTTTGTTTGTTTGTTTGTTTGTTTTGGAACAGGGTCTCACTAAGTTGGTGAGAGTCTAAGTTACTGAGGTTGGCCTCGAACTTGCAATCCTCCTATTTCAGATTCCCAAATATTTGGATTACAGGTGTGCACCACTGCACCTGGTTGGGAGTAGATTTTTATACTATTTACTTTTTTTTGGTAGTGGTGGTGGTATCAGAGATTGAACCCAGGGGCAGTCTACCTTTGAGCCACACCCCCAGCCCTTTCTATTTTCTATTTTGAAACAGTCTCACTAGGTTGTTGAGAGTCTCTCTAAATTGCTGAGGCTGGTCTTGAACCTGCAATCCTCCTGTCTCAGTCTCCCAAGTACTGGGATTACAGGCATGGACCACCATGCCCAGTTTATTCTATCTAGGTTTCAATATTGTTTGCCATGATAGACTTACAGCATCTAGGTGAGGCCAGCAGTACAGGGATGATTAAGCTAAATGATGGATGGGAATACTGAGGCTCAGAGAGGTGAAGTGACTGGCCCAAGGTCACACAGCAGTGAGTGGCAAAGGTGGGACTAAGCCACCTAATCTGCAGTCCCCGGCTTTCGCCCACTCTGCTGTGCTGCCTAGCTACCTTGTTTCTTCCTATGAGGCCATTATTCATTCTCATTTATTTTCTTTTTTGCCGTTTGTTTTCATAAGCCGCTTATTTTAGAGTCGCTTTCCTCAGCGGCCTGAGTTACTCTCCATAGCTATGATTTTGTTAACAGTACAACAGCTTTACTCCATGTCTCTCTTTCAACTCTCTGGACATGCTTTTGTTCAAAATAATGTCCTTGACAAATGAGGTGAAATGCAAAGTCCACTCCCACTCCACCCCACCCCTCATACTCGCGTGCAAAATAAACCCCAGCCACAGACAGCCACAGTACTGCGGAGCCCACATGTGAGACCGCGCGCTCTCCCTGAGCGACCGAGCCCCAGGATCACACCGCCATCCCTCCGGGAGCTGGGGCCGCGGCGCGGGAGGAAGGAGCAGAACGGCCCTGCCGCCTCTATAAATAGCCCTTCCGAGAAACAGCCTCGCGCAGGACGCTCCTTCTGGAGCCTTTTGATTTTTCCCATGTGGTGGCCACCTCGTAGCAGCCCCACCCCACACGCCGCGTCCTGCTGTGGGTGCAGGCAGCCGGCCTCTCCCGAGGGCACAGGAAGGATGCTGAGCCAGGAAGCGCCCGCGCAGCCTCCCCGCGGCTTCTACAGGCAGGTTCTTCTCCCTCCCCGCCCGCTCCCGCACCTGTCATGAAAGGGGAACAGGGCCATGACTTCTACCGCTAAGAACAACCCCTCTACTGCTATGTTTGTATTTTTATTCTACTTGCATAACTTTCAGTCCAGCCTTCCAGCTGCCTCGTGGGTAAGCCAAGCAGCCATGCCCACGGCCCTTGAAGGTCGTCTACTGTGACCCCTGCAGGTGTCAATCTTCCCGCCAACATAGTCAGGCCTCTACCACGCTCCTCTTGTCATGGGCAGCTCACCCCATCCTCAGGCAGCCCGGTGCATCTATAGACACTCCCCCCTCCAGAAAGTTCTTTCCATGAAGCTGAGTCCCCCTTCCTCAGGCCTCAGTGGTCCCCCACCAGTAGCTTCTGCCTGGGCATGTCAACTGGCCTCAGAAGCTCTCCACCCCCAGCGAAGCAGCCTCCAGCTGCTAAAAGAGGAGCCCTGGGTCCCCCAGCCCAGGCCGCGTTGTTTTCAGCAACCATTCCTTGGGCATCCGGATTCTGGGTTTTGCACTGAGCTTCCAGCTGGTGGATGTCTGCCTGTCCCAAGCACTGAGCCCGCACTCGCCCAAGGTTTACCTGCCCTGTCCCCAAACAGGCCCATGAGGTCAGACTACATCTTCCTGCTGCTCAGCTGAGCTCAGGGACGCGCCAGTGGACCCAGGTGTCCTGACTGGAGAGAGGGAGCACTGAGCGGGCCTGGCGGATGCTGAGGTCAGGAAGAGCTGCTGCGGGCGCTGGAGGAGAGAGAGCTGGGAGCAGCAGCAGGTACAGAAGATGCACCTCCATCTTCACTGGTTGGGGCCATCAGGAGGGAAAAGGAAAAGGGAGCAGCAAGGAGTAGTCACTGATTCCAGCTGAGTCAGAGAATTTGGAGAGAGGAGAAGCATTCCAGAAAGAGAAACCAGATTGACAACAGATGCACGGGGTGCCTCTGGAACAACCTGCCATCTGCACAGAAACAGAAGAAAACGTAAACTAGAGGAATGGGCTAGATGGAGAGTCCTTTAAGATATACCTACTTAGCTAGGCATGCTGGTGCACGCCTCTAATCCCAGTACTTGGAAGGCTGAGACAGGAGGATCGCAGGTTCGAGGCCAGCCTCAGCAACTTAGCAAGACCATTTCAACATAAAAATATGAAGAGGGCTGGGGGTGCAGGTAGGAGGTAGAATGCCCCTGGGTTCAACCCCTAGTACCATATATGTATCTCCACTGAATCCTCCCTGGGCTGGACAGGTCACCAGGCTCTCTGCAGACCGGGAGAAGGAAGACCAGCCAGCAGGTGAGGCAGCTGTTCTCACATGACTGGCCATCCTCTAACCACATTCCCCTCAGGGCATGCTCGGTGGAAGAGGACTAGGTGCTTGCAGCCTGGAGAGCAGCTCCCCTGTCCCAGGAGGTGGGTGCCCACCAGGGACACCACCACGCCAGCCCCTCCTCTCAGAGACCCAGCTCTGCACTCCGATGCCAGTTCATCCTCTTCATCAGCTCCTTCCTGCTTCAACCCAGATGAGTGCCAGTGAAATCTCATCCCTGAATGGAACAGAGACACACAAATGTTTTTATTATTAAAATAATGTCTTCTTGTATTAACCTCTCATAACGGAGGGTCAAATATAAGCAACAGGCAGACTGGAAGCCAGTCATCTCTGGTTGACTCGTTGACCAAATAATTCACAGACAGTTCCCAGGCCCACAGCCACAGGGCTGGAAACAGACTTCCAGTTGCTGAATGAACCATAACAGACACCAAATAAAACCGTTCATCTTGAAATCACTTCGGAGCACAGGAATACCTTCTAAAGCACTCAAATTCAAATGGACACATATAAGCACAAAATGCCAAGCATGAAACATCATGTTTCTGCTTGATTTGATTTTTGTACTCTTTCAATGAGGTGTCTAAGGCTTTCAGTTTGGCTGGCAAACTCTTAGGATATTAGGAATTGAGTTGGGTAAACCAGTGCATTGGAGAATGTCTCCAGCCAGTTCTGCCATAATTGGGGGGGGGCACTGGAGATTAAACCCAGAGGCATTCTACCTCTGAGCTATACCTCCGGCCCTTCCTTCCTTTATTGATTGATTTTTGTGGTACTGGGGATTAAACTCGGGTGTGTTCTGCCTCTAAGCTACACCTCCAGCCCTTTATTTGTTTATTTATTTTGAAACAGGGTCTTGCTAGGTTGCTGAGAGTCTCAATAAGCTGCTGAGGCTTGTCTCAAACCCGTAATCCTCCTGTCTCAGTCTCTCAAGATGTGCCACCTTGGCCAGCTGCTCTGATTTGAAAAGTCTCTATAAGTCTCTCTCTCTCTTACTAAATGATAACAGTAATTCAATTCTATCCCACACCAACAATATTCATTGAGTTTCTTTTATGTTCCCAGGATCCTGTTCCAGGATGTTCCTGAAGACAGAAGATATCCAGTATTTTATCCATTCTATGCTGGTGTAAGTACACTAAGACTTCTCAGACCACACATCCTGATTTGGGATTGTAGAACCTATAGTTAGCATAATTACAGAGTGAGCAAAGATAAATATTACTTAACCCTGCCCTGAATGAGTTTGCAGTCTACATCTACAGGACATGGGAAGTTTTACGCAAGCAGGAGGAACGGAGCAATGGGGTCAGAGCAAACAAATTACATAAGGAAGGAGATCATTGTGACTCAGAGAAAGGCTCCATGGAAGACATGGCATGTGCCTGGTTAGCATCAGCAAGAGTGGCTTTCAAGAAGTAGGTAGGAAGCCAGGCCTGGTGTCACACACCTTTAATCCCAGTACTCGAGAGGCTGAGATAGGAGGATTGCAGGTTTAGGCCAGCCTCAGCAACTTAGTGAGGCCCTCGGCAACCTAGGGAGACCCTGTTTCAAAATAAAAAAGGGCTGGGGGTGTAACTCAGAGGTAGAATGCCCCTGGGTTCAATCCCAGTACCAGAGAGAGAAACAGAGACAGAGACTATGAAGGGGCTGGTAAGAGATGAGATGGAAAGGAAGCAGATGATTGTGAGAGAAAGGACAGAGGGGATATTTCTCACTATCCACTTCCTCTTCCCATTCAACTTTTTTTTCTTTTGATGGGGGGGATAGTACTAGAAATTGAACCCAGGGGTGTGCTACTTCTGAAATACATGTTTAGCCCTTTTTTAAATTATTATTTTGAAACAGGGTCTTGCTTATCTTGGGTTTTAATTCCCTTTTAGTCAAGTTCATTTTCACCTTTCCAATCTGAAGAAGGTTCTTGCTCAGAAAGTAAAAGCCAAGGACCATGTGAGCTCCTGCCACTCCTCAGACGGCATCGCGCCAGCCCCCAGGTCATCGGCTCACCCTTTTCTTTCTTCCAGCTCAGAACACAGCTTTCAAACCCTTTTAATTCTCTTTATATTCTTCACAGCTGTAATACAAGTGAAGCACTGTAGGACTGTTGTGGTTGAAAATGGCATACATCCTAGCTAAGGGAATGATTCATTGGTTCATGGACCAAAACACAAGAAAGACAGGCAGGGATGGGGATGGCCTTGCAGGTGGCCAAACCGAGGACTTAGATCCCGTCAGGACCCGCTCTTTCTGCTGTGGCGCAGTTTCTGAACATAGACATCATCCAGGCAAACCAGCTTCTCTATAGGGTGGACTTGGGACAATAGCATCTCGGATCACATCCTTAACAGCTCTTCAACCAGGGAAGAAGTGCTTTTCTCCCACTCCAGTTTGAAGAAACCCAGGTAAGACTCTGGCTAGCTCGTGTTGCCTCAACCCGGGTCCATCTCTTGGGTCATATATACACTTCTGATGTCAAGGAAACAGGATCTGCTACCAGAAGAAAGGGAGAGACGGCAATGAGCAAATAAAAATCTTAGACATCTGCCCTATTTGCCTCCCTTGTAGATACAAGTCCCTCAGCGCCCAGGCCTAGTTGACCCGTCCTCTCTGTATTCAATATGGTGGACTATTGCCACTTGCCAATGGCCCGTTGAGAGGATGAGACCTGAGAAGTGAGTCTCCTCCATGCCCTGTTATGGCTTGGATTTAAATGTCCTGCAGACCCCATGTGTTAGACAAGGCAGACCTGTTTGGAGGCGAAACTTGACTGCTGGGGAAGGGTCCCTGGGGGTGTGGCCAGGGGACATCGCTTCCTGCTGCAGCTTCCTGCTTCTCTCTCTCTCCTTCCGCCATGATGCCCAGAGGACCTGTAGCCTTGGCTCCTGTTTAGAAGCTGGCCCCAAAATGAACTATGACCTCTGAAATCTCCAGAATCATGAGCAAATAAATCTCCTTTCCTCTAAGTTGTGATTGTCAGTTATTTTGGCTCACAGCTGTGAGAATGCTGACCGAAACCCCTGTAAAGAGGAAAATGTACAGACGCCCAGCCCAGGAACTCTGCAGGGAGAAAGACTCAGCAACCTCTTCTGGTTGTAAGAATCAGCAGTTCTGTGAGCCCAAGTCTAGAGTGTCGCTTTTTGGTGCCGCCCACCTTTCTTCCTATACCAACCCCCATCTACTATCACTCTGACTACTAATCTCTCAACTACCTCTGTCAAGCCCAGAGTGCTTCCTCCCTGTCCTCCCAAATTCCTGGTTATGGCACCTTACCTAGGAACATCCTTCCCCAAAGTCTGCTTTCTAAAACTATCAAAACCAGCCAGGCGTGGTGGCACACGCTTGTAATCCCAGTACTTGGGAGGCTGAGACAGGAGGATCGCAGGTTCACGGCCAGCCTCAGCTACTTAGTGAGTCCCTCCGCAACTTAGTGAGACCCTGTTTCAAAATAAAGAATAAAAACTAGGGCTGGGGGTGGTGTAGCTCAGAGGTAGAATGCCCCTAGGTTCAATCACCAGTACTGCAAAAAATAAATAAATAAAAAGACCAAAACCTTCTGTGGTTTTTCTCAGTGGGGTATTTGGAAGAAAGCCAAACTAATGAGCACATATAGCTTCTGGGCTCCATGTCATCCAGATTCCACCAACAGCAGCTTGAAAATTAATAAGGAGTGGTGGTGCACGCCTATAATCCCAGCACTTGGGAGGCTGAGACAGGAGGATCACAGGTTGGAGGCCAGCCTCAGCAACTTAACGAGATCCTCAGCAACTTAGCAAGACTCTGATTCAAAATAAAAAAGAAAAAGGGTATTTCAGAAGTAGCACACCCCTGAGTTCAATTCCTAGTACTACCCCCCAAAAGAAAAATAAAGTTGAATGGGAAGAGGAAGTGGATGGTGAGAAATATCCCCTCTGTCCTTTCTCTCACAATCATCTCCTTCCTTTCCATCTTATCTCTTACCAGCCCTTTCATAGTCTCTCTCTCTCTCTCTCTGGTACTGGGATTGAACCCAGGGGCATTCTACCTCTGAGTTACACCCCTAGACAATACAGTGTAACAGCTATTTACATAGTGTATTAGTCAGGATTCACAAGAGGAACAGAACTCACAGGACACATATGTGGTAAAAGGGGATTTATCAAATCAGCTTACAGTTCCAAGCAGTGTAGTCCCAAGCAGCCAACTGCATGAAGAAGGCGGGAGGAACCAGCAGCTGGCTGGGCAGTCAAGAGCTGGAGCCTCTGAATCAGAGCGACCTCTAATTCAGCCCCAGTCCGAGGTGGAAAGGCCAGGAAACTCTCCGGAGAAACAATGGTGAAGGTCCAGTTCAAAGAGCAGAAGGCCGATATCTCAGACAAGAGCAGATGCACTTTCCTCAGGAAGAACCACCCATCCCTTCACACAGCTTTCTCCTTTTTAATCCAGGTCCTGTGCCCAGCAGAACAGTGCTGCCTACATTCAGGGCAGGACTTCCCTTCAATCTGCCATTACATTAAACCAATCATCTCATCGATACACCCAAAGTCACGTAATCTTAAGTGTTTCATAATCCAGTCAAGTTGAAAATCCAGACTAACCATCACACATAGCATTTACACTGTGTTGGATATTATAAATAATTTAGAGGTGATTTAAAGCATACAGAAGGATATGCATAGGTTATATGCAAATTCTACACATTTTTATATAAGGGACGTGAGCATCCACAAATTTTGACATCTGCAAGGGTTCCTGGCAACAATCCCACATGGATACCAATGCGCAACTATTTATTCAGTCCCCAAAATGAATGACAGATACCCTCTAAATGTATCATTAACCCCACTGAATTTCTAATGGGTAGAAGTTTGTTGTGGACTGGACCGTGTCCCATTTAAAATTCCCATGTTGAAGTTCTCACATATAAGACCTCAGAATATGACCATATTTGGAGATATGATCTTTAAAGAAGTAATTACCTGTAATCCCAATACTTGAGAGGCTAAAACAGAGAATAGCAGAGTCAAGGAAAGCCTCAGCAACATAGTGAGACTCTCAGAAATCTAGCAAGACCCTGTTTCAAGACAAAAAATAAAAAGACCTGGGGATGTAGCTCAGATGTAGACTGTCCATGAGTTCAATCCCCAGTACCACAAAAAATAAAAAATAAAGAAATAATTAAGGCCAGGTGTGGTGGCACACACCAGTAATCCCAGTACTTGGGAGGCTGAGACGGGAGGATTGCAGTTTTGAGACCAGCCTCAGCTACTTAGCAATACTCTCAACAACTTAGCAAGACCCTGTTTCCAAACAAAAAATAAGAAGGGCTAGGGGTGTAGCTCAAAAGTAGAATGCCCCTGGGCTCAATCCTGGCACCAGAGAGAGACTATGAAAGGGCTGGTAAGAGATGAGATGGAAAGGAAGGAGATGATTGTGAGAGAAAGGATAGAGGGGATATTTCTTGCCATCCACACACAAAGAGGTAATTAAGTTAAAATGGGGCCACTAGGGTGAACCCTAATCCAATACGACTGGTGTTCTTATAAGAAGAGAAAATTAGGACACAGACACACACAAAGGGAAGACCTTGTGAGGACAGTCATCTACCAGCCAAGGAGAGAGGCCTCAGGAGAAACCAACCCTGCCCACACCTTGACCTCACACCTCAGCCTCCAGAAATGTGAGAAAATAAATCTGTTGTTGAAGTCACTCTGGATGTGTTATTTGTTACACAGCTCTAGTGGACTCATACTAAGGTAAAGGAAGCGAGGCTCTGTCAGCCCTCCCAAGCACTCTACCTCAGTCCTTCCTCTCTCTTCCCAGTGGTTGAGAAAAGCATGAAGTTGTCTCCCTTCATAAGAAAGGCTACAAGTTTCCCTTCCAGTAAATCATTCCAGAAGTGGATCAGGGGACCCCCACTTAGACTTTCAAACATATACTGAAAAACGGGATATACATATAAGAAATATTTAACCTCCCTCTGCTTCTGCAGAGTTTTTGTAATTTAGAAGTGAGGTTAACCTACCCCTCCCCCAAAAAGTGAATAAACTTTAAAAAATACAAAGACTCACCAAGACTCGGGAGCAAGTCCTAGATGTTCACTAAATATGAAACATGTTGAGAAGCATAAATAGACTCGCACTAATATGACCAGAATAAAAGTAGGCAGCATTTAACCACCAGACTAAAGCCACTTGTGTCAGTATATAGTTGTCCATCCGTATCCATGGGGAATTGGTTCCAGGAACTCCCTTGGATACCTGAATCTGAGGATGCTAAAGTCTCTTATATAAAATGGGCTAGTATTTGCACAGAACCTACGCACACCCTCCCCTATACTTTAAATCACCTCTATATTACATACAATACCTAATACAAAGCCTACACATCACTTTGTTCACATGAATTCAGCACAGTTCTTGTTGAAAAATTCAAGTTTTGCATTTTGAAACTTACATGTGTGTGTGTGGGAGGAGTACTGGGTACTGAACCTAGGGGAGTTCTACCTCTGACCTGCACCCCTAGCCCTTTTTTCTTATTTTGAAACAAGGTCTTGCTAAGTTACCCAGGCTGGCCTCAAACCTGCGATCCTCCTGTGTCTGCCTCCTAAATACTAGGATTATAAGTATATACCATCATGCCTGGCTGCTTTTTGAAACTTTCTGAAATTTATTTTTTCCAAATAGTTTTGATCTGAAATTGGATAAACCCAAGGATACAGAACTAATGGGCATGGAAGGCCAAATGTGTAGGGAAATATGTGTTTCCAATTTAGAATAAAGTTTATAAAATTCGTAATTATTTTTGGTGAGATTTTCTCACACCATGCCTGGGAGCAATCAGCACAGAAATTTCCTGGATGGGACTTCCTGAATGGAGCCATCTGCTTAATACAATGGTTGATTTTTCTTTTTCTTTTAAAAGAAAAGTAGGCAATGGAGAGGGCACACAAGCTAGGCTCAGATACATCCTCCTCCCCCCAGGACAACCCAACACTTCATCTGAGCAGGCCCAGGGCAGGCATGGGAAGCAGGTCTTGCAAGGGAAGCTCAGAGAACCCATACACAACCCTTCCACTTTGCAGGAGGCAGACTGAGGTGCCGGGATGTTAGACTGAGAGACTCAGTTCACACAGCTACTAAGAGAAAGACTAACTCCAACCAAGACGTCAGTATTTGCCACCTTATACTTCCCATTCTCTGCTTCTCTTGCCTTCTGAAACCCATCTTATCAGCATTTAGCCAAAACACCACAGAGGTTGCCCTCTGTCCACCTACCCTGCCTTCCCAAACCTCCCTCCTGCCCAGAATCTTCCTTCCCTGGCTCACCTGTTCTGGGTCTCTCGCTCTCATCCAGCCTCTACCCCTAGGCCTGGCCATGGCTTCCTGGCTCCAAACCGCCTTTCCCTTGCTCACAGTAGCTCTTAGAACCTTTCCTCTGCTGCATCACCAGCACCGAAGGTCCAGACCCAAACTTCTACTGCCTTGCAGACATCTCCCTGGCCATCTACCTCAACAGTAACTGCAGCTGGCACGATCCTCTTAATGTGTGAGGTGATGGAGCTCAATACAGAGTCAGGACTTGAGAATCCAAAGATCTGGTCCAATCCTTGGCTCCTCACTCTCTTGCTTCTCAGACAGATCTTGTTACACTGTGAAGTCTCCAATATTGTGTAAAAGACACAACAATCATCCTTACTGTTAATGCAAGAGACGGTAAAGCTGAGTGGTTAAGAGTGCAGGCTTGGAGGCCGTTGGCCTGGATGTAAATCCCCACTTTGTCTGTTTGCTGCGTAACCTTTGTCCAGTTCCTTAGCCTCTTTGGCTCTCAGTTTTCTTCCTGCAAAATGGTGATGGTCACGGAACCTATCCTGTGGTTGTTCTGTGTAGTGGACTTATGACAGTGCCTGGTATAGAAATTAGAAACGTTTGGTGGTTTTAAAAACTATAATATACTATGCAAAGGTCACTTACTTAATTTTACAAGCTCAGTGGCTCTCCAGTGTTCCGTACTGTATTGGACAGGTCTCTTGTGGTTGCACATGAGAGAAAGCTAGCTCCAAATGTCCATGATAAAAGAAGGACATGTGTGGCCCACGTCACTGCCAAGTCCAGAGGTGGCTACGGTCTGAGGCTTGATAAAAACCTAGACTGGAGCCGGGCGTGGTGGCGCATGCTTGTAATCCCAGTACTTTGGGAGGCAGAGACAGGAGGATCCGGGTTCGAGGCCAACCTCAGCTTGTGCGCACGCGAGCGTTCTCTCTCTGTCTCTCTCTCCCTCTCTCCCTGTCTCTCTCTCTTTCTACCTAGTGAGGCCCTCTGCAACTTCATGAGACCCGGTTTCAAAATAAAGTATAAAAAATAGGGCCGGGGGCGTAGCGCGGAGGTAGAATGCTCCTGCGTTCAATCCGCGGTACCACAAAAAAAAAAAAAAACCTAGACTGGGAGGGGGTGGAGAGGACTTCAGAGAGAGAGAGAGAGAGCTAGGGTCACCACCAGAAATCCAGCCCCGTGCTCAGCTACACATTGGTTAAATGTTTCAAGCATCAGATTGCTTCTTGTCTAAATTTGCATCCAAACAGCTACTTTCAGCACAGCATCTGACACAGGGCAAGTGGACATGACGTGCGGCGTGTTGATCAAATGCAGAGGACAACACGCATGGACATGACATGCGGTGTGCTGATCAAATGCAGAGGACACGTGCATCTGGCATTCGCCTGATTTCTACTGGCACTTGCACGTTGGGTCCAGCCCTATAGGGAAGACTATCAAAGCCCCTCCCGCTCCCAGTACTTTGGGAGGCAGAGACCAGAGGATCCGGGTTCGCAGCCAGCCTCAGCTCGCGCACGCGTGTGCGTGCGCTCTCTCTCTCTCTCTCCCTGTCTCTCTCTCTCTCTCTCTCTCTCCCTGTTTCTCTCTCTCTCTCTACTTAATGAGGCCCTCTGCAACTTCGTGAGACCCGGTTTCAAAATACAGTATAAAAAATAGGGCCGGGGGTGTAGCGCGGAGGTAGAACACCCCTGCGTTCAATCCCCGGTACCACACACACACAAAAAAGCCCCTCCCGCGTGCACACTCTTACACACACACAGACACCCTGTGCCATGTGTATGGAAGCCAGCCTGAGGAGCTACGAGGTCCTTGAGAGTAGAGGAGGGAGAAGATGGGGAGAGAGCCGTGAAGGGTGCGAGCAGAGGGGCTGCCCCTACACCAGAAAGAAAAGATGCTCTGCTCCCAAGGACTTCAGGTCCCTCCAGACCCTTTGACAAGTCCATTTATTTCCAGCATGACTGGGATGTTAATTTCAATTTCTCAGAAAATTGGACCCGCTCTGCCCTAACCTGCTCACCGCCATGTCATCAGCCCGGCCTGGTGTGTGGCGTGGCCGTGGGCTATTGAGCCAGGGCTGCCTTGGTTCCAGAGGGCACACTTCATTTGTTGGTGAATTAATTCATACAGTGTTCTGCATTTAAATGTAAGGCTCTTTCCAAGCAAAGGCATCGTGTAAACTTCCATTATGTTTGCCTGTGAAAACCGCACACCCTGGAGTGGAGGCATCGCGAGACCTGTGGGTGTGACTGTGGCGGGCCGCTCCTGACTTGGGAATTGAGGCAAAAGATGGAATGTCACAGGGAACAGAGCTGGAGCGCTAGTCCAGTTCTCTGTCCTCTGTTGCCTAGTAGGTGACCACGGGCCAGGCTCTTGGTTGCCTGAGCCCCAGTTTCCTTATTTATGAACAGGGAATAATCATGTCCATCATGCATAGTTGTTGCTAGGATCAGAGAGAATGTTAATGAAGTGTCTTCCGCCATGATTGGCACAAAAATGGCACTCGAAATGCCAGTGGATTTGAAGACTGGATTTGTAACTTATTTTCTATGTAAGAGCTTGTGCAGGAGATTCTGGCTGTCCAACTTGGCACTCTGCTGCCCACCTCCAGCTTGGCTAAAGGCCAGCCTTCTTCCATTAAAAATAATAAAGATAATAATAATAGCTGACACTATGGGACCTTGAAGCAGTTTGGCATGTGTTCGCTCACTAAATCCTTGCTATGGTACTATTATTATTCTCATTTTACAGATATGGAAGCTGAGGCCCAGAGAGGCTCAGTAACTTGCCCAATGTCACCCAGTTAGGATGTGGCAGTCCTGCATGAGAACACAGACACGTGGCTCCAGACTCTCCCCTCCAGGAGGGCCACGCAGCACCCTCAGGAGCTGCTGTGCTTTCTGCCTGAAGGTGTGGTGGGTTCATTTCCTTGATGAGAGGACTGTGTGCTTAGCACCGGGAGCGCTCTGGCGTGCAAACCTGGACTACTTGGGCCTGAGGGGCCTGTGAGCGTAAGCACACCAAGGCCGCAGTGTGCCCTGGGCTGCTCGGCTCCTAAAGTTTCTCTTGAAATGAAAACATACTTTAACTCTGACACCATCACACTCTAAATCAGCTAGGGGACTCCTTGGCGCCTGTCAGGGGAAGAAAAGCAGCACAGATATAGGGTCAGCTGAACAGTCTGACTTTCCCCTCATCTTCTCCCCAAATTTATTTCTAAGTCAGCAACTCATGGAAAGGCTTAAGGATGAGGGACCATGTTAAGGGCAGTCGAGTTACCAAAATAAGTCTCCGTGGGAGGAGGCAAAGGCTTCTGAGGGTGGAGAAAAGGAGAGGGTGAGAAAAAGAAAGAAATCCTCCAATGGATAAAAAACTATCTGAGGAAAAGGTGGGGGGGATGAAAAGTATTCAATATGAGTGGCATTCCTCCTTAAATTCCCTGGTTTTTGGTTTTGCTTTTTTACCTTTTCTTTCTCCAAAAGGTACTTTTCTCTTTTACAAAGCATTTCCCTCCCACCTCAATCTCTTCCTGCAAAGAAATTTTGTAACTTCAGCTTGTGCCAGAGGATATAAAACACTCTCTCCGCCCACCCTTCTTGCTTCTGTGCATGTGCTCTGGCTTGGAGCTGGCATATTTTAAAATGCACCAATGTGAAAGGCACATTATAAATCCTGGGAGCTCTGGAGCCTAGGCAATCAAGCTCTTCGATTACTAAAACAAAGCCACGTGATGAGAAAGTAATATCAGGGGGAGAAGACCTGTATTTTGTTGGCAGGGAATTTGGAACTCAGTGCTCATATTGACTGATTGATTGATTGATTGACTGAGTTTTTTTTAGCAGTACTAAGGCTTGATCCTGGGGTCTTCCGCATACTAAGCAAACACTACCACTGAGCTACATCTCCGGCCCTTTTTATATTTTTATTTTGAGACAGGGTCTGGTTAAGTTGCCTAGGCTGGCTTTGAACTTGCAATCTTCCTGCTCCAGCCTCCTAAATAGCTGAGATTACAGATTATACTTGGGGGGGAGGGAAATAGGGTTTGAACCCAGGGGCATTCTACCTCCAAGCTATATCCCAGCCCTATTTTCTATTTTTTATTTTGAAACAGGGTCTGGCAAGGTTGCTGAGGCCCGCCTCAAACCTGCAATCCACCTGTCTCAGCCTCCCCAGTACTAGGATAACAAGCATACACCACCATGCCTGCCTACAGATTGTATTTTAATAGTCTCAAGTTATCAAAAAAGAAGCCAGGCATTGGTGGCTCATGACTGTAATCCCAGTACTTGGGAGGCTGAGACAGGAGGATGGCAGGTTTGAGAATCAATCTTGGAGCATGGTTGTGCCCATTCATGATATTTTAATAAGGAAAATGTAAGGGCAGGTTTTCTGTCTTGTCTTTCTTCAAGCTTTGCACAATAGAAAACACAACAAAGAAAAGAGAGAACATGCAGAGGTGAGGAAGAAGGGAAAAGAGAGAAAAACCAGAAGGAAAGGAAGGGCAAGGTAGGGGAAAGGGCAGTCCATGACTCAGCCACACCCAGCACCCCATCACTTCCCCAGGGATCCCCTGTGCCTCCACACAACAGCCATATAAGGTCAGAAGTGCGAGTGGACAGACCCCTCTGTCACTGGTGACCCAGCAAGGTGCAGTGACCTCTCACCCTCTGGGGCTGGTACCCATGGTCCCTAGTTCAATGCCCATCCCTAATGTATCAGGAACAGGGATGAAAGGAACATGGCCCTTCACAATAGCCCTAGGGTGGGCGAGATGACCTTAAGCTTTTTCACAGTCCCAGAGCCCCCACATAACTGTCCCCAAGCATCTTACAACCCAGAAACACTCCAGCATCTAACATAAGGGCCATCCCACAGGTTGGCAGGTGGTCTGTGGCCACCCATACATACCCTTCAGTCACCTGTAATTCTTTGTTTGAGGTCTTCTATCACCAGCACTACCTGTCTGGACCTTTAGAAGTCCTTATCAGCTTTGCAAGATGTAATAGAAAATTGTGTTGGCCCAAATCCTCCAAAAAGCAGTCACTAGGATGGAATTAAATACATGAAGATTTTACAAGGGGAAGTGCATGAATTAAGGGAAGTTTAAGAAGGAAACCAGGGAAGGTTGGGCCGTCAGACAGCAGGCAAGTTCAGTCCTGAGGGAAGGACCAAGGGAAGGAAGGTTGGATAGAAGACTCCGTGACCACAGTGCAGTCTCAGGAGTTTCTACAAAACCACAGGGTAGTCCTCAAACCCAAGTCAACTAACAAAGGAGTCCCAGGCCTCCTAGACCCCCAGCACCTTAGTCTCCCACCGCAGGGAACATCCTTGGAGGCGTGGGCTCAGCACCAACCCAGCAAAGGACTTGGTGCCACAGCTGGGGCCCCAGTTAGCGATGCCCAAAGAGGAGGTCTGGGGACTCACCCATGCACCTGCCCCACGGAGTCATGAAGTTCTCATTGTGGGAGATTTCTTCCAGCTCCTGCTCCATCCATTCTGAAAGGCAGCTAAGTATCAGGCTGTTGTGAAGGGAAGTGCAGGGGCTCAGCCCCCACCACAAAGGTCAGGCCTGAAATATTCGTATCCACTACAAGGGCACAGGGAAGATGCCAAAATGGGGCAAGTCAGCTATGGAACTAAATAAATGCTCACTGATCTCTGAAGCCAGGAATTCAGCTCCCATGCACTCTTGGAATGTGTCTTGGTGGCAAAGAAGAGAGGTCACCTGTTTATCCCCTCTATGCCTAGCCTGGTGCCAAGTGTCCACAGCAGAAGACAAAAATGTTCTGAAAAAAAGATACACCCAGCAAGGCCCCCCAGCTTCAAAGGGCAAAACACAAAAGCTGGTTCATTTTGATTACCAACTGTTGTGGCTTTAGAACGGATGACCCTTTCCCAGGCGTGGTGGCGCACACCTGTAATCCCAGTACTTGGGAGGCTGAGACAGGAGGATCACAGGTTCAAGACCAGTCTCAGCAACTTAGTGAGACTACCAGCAACCTAGCAAGACCCTCAGAAACCTAGTTTCTGTTTCAAACCTAAACCCTGTTTCAAAACAAAAAACAAAAAGGGCCGGGGGTGTAGCTCGGAGGTAGAATGCCTCTGGAGTCAATCCCAGTACCAAAGAGAGAAAGAGAGAATGAATTGAGGACCCTTCCCAGAAAATCTGAGATGTAGCTTCTAACCAATCCAGCAACTGCGAGGACCCCAGACACTGAGCTCTTCCTGTGGGGTGTGTGTGTGAAGCCAGCCCCAGCCCTCCCCACCCCATGACCACATTCTCGCTCTACTCTTCCAGGAAGGAAGATGCAAACAGTCATCCCCCTTATCTGAGTTTTGCTTTCTATGATTTCAGTTACCTGAGATCAAGTGTACTCCAAAAATGTTAACGGACCTGGGTGTGGTGGTGCACACCTGTAATCCCAATACTCAGAAGGCTGACAGGAGGATCACCGGTTCAAGGCTACCCTCTACAATTTAACGAGACCCTATTTCAAAATAAAAAGTAAAAGGGGCTGAGGGTGGTAGAATGCCCCTGGGTTCAATCCACAGTCCCACAAAAGAAAAAAGTTAATGAAAGTTCTAGAAATAAATTCAGAAGTTTTAGACTGTGTAGCATTCTGAGTCGTGTGATGAAACTGCAAAACTTCAAGCCGTCTCTCTGTCTGTTATGGAATGCAAATCATCCCTTCTGTACAGTGTATCCACACTGTATATGCTACCTGCCCCATTAGTCACTTCGTAGCCATCTTGCTTATCAGGTTGACTGTCTCCATGTTGCAGCACTTGTGTTCAATTCACCCTTATTTTACTTAATAATGACACCAAAGTCCGAAAATAGTGATGCTGGCAACTTTGAATAATGTTGTAACTGTCCTGTTTTATTACTTACTACTATTATCAATCTCATTAATTTATAAACTAAATTTTATCATAGGTGTGTATGTATAGGATACGTATGTATTTAGCATATATAGGATTCGGTACTATCTGCAGTTTTAGGCATTCACTGAGGGTAATGGAATGTCTCCCCTCCAATAAGTGAGGGTTACTGTACCAACAGAAGATACAGAAGATACAAGACTTTTTCTGACAATACCCTCCTCACATCGTACATTTTTGTGTGGACACCCATCATCTGTCCCACCAGACTGCAAGCACCCCTCAGACAGGGCCGGCTTCCCGTCTTAGCACCCCTTTTACATCCTGGCATCAGCTGTGGAGTGATGGAGAAAGCTCTGTGTGGCTGCTTCTTTCCATATCTGGCAAGTTGCCAACACGGTCCCTATGGTCACAGATGCTAAATCCCCACTGTCCTGACTGTTTGAATTGCAGGAGGACTATGCTCTGGGCACATCATGATCAAGGATGCTGTAGAGGAAAGGTGAAGCATGTGGTGCCCCCCATGCTACCTGAACCAAAGGAATCACGGCTGGTGGCATGGTCCCCATGTGTACCCCTCTGAGAAATCATAGGGAGAGAAGAGTCTGTGGCCATCAGAGGCTCCTCACCTAAAAACATTGTACCTCTGGACTGGCTAGATTTACAGCTGTGGCGACTGTTCTACTTAAATTCCATAGAGCAAGGTACTGTTTGGGTTAATTTCCTTTGTTTGAAGACCCTGTAATGTCTGGCATGAGTTGACAAAGGTGTTGGAATCAAGAAAAATAATTGCAGTACTGTTTGTTTGTTTGTTTGTTTGTTTGGGGGATTTTTGTTTATTTGTTATTGTTCTTACCTTATTTGGGGGGAGTCTTTTTCTTTTCTTTTTTTGGTCTTCTTTTTTGGTACTGGGGATTGAACCTAGCGCATTGTGCTTGTAAGACGAGTGCTTTGCCACTGAGCTACATCCCAGCCCTAATTATAGTACTTTGGAAGCACTCATTCCATGAAATTCCATGAGGATGACTTTGTATATCCACAGGTACATAAAAAACTAGAGCCCTATAAATTCTGTTGCTTCTATCAGTTCTAAGAAGGGGAGCAAAATCTGCCATCCATTGACATGGAGGGAACTGGCCTCCAGTCTTGGGCTTCTGTGATCACCTCTCTGTGACCCGCAGGGTGGAGGAGAAGCCTCAGGCCATCAGGTTCCCGTCTTGGTTCCCTTAGAGAGCACTGGTCTCAAGATTTCCTCTGCAGGAGAATCATACAGGGAGTTTGTAAAAAATGCAGGTTCCTGGGTCCTCCAGAGATGTTCCTTCAGTGGGCCTGGAGCGGGATCCTGGAATCTGCATTTCTACACAGTTTCCCAGGCGGTTCTGATGCAGGTGTCTCGGGCCAGCCATTGAGAAGCACCGCAGTGCTGATGGAGGATGAGGAACTGACCAGAGACTAGTCAGAGTATCCTGCAGGGGCAGGAACCAGCAAATGAGGCGGAGCTCTGTCGCTTAAAAGATAGCAGATGCCACCAGGCAGCACAACGCAGTCACCACAGGATACCTCCTGCTGCCCATCAGCCACAGGCCCAAGGACATTGGCATAAACTTCACCAACACAACTGGCCAGTCATTCTGTATCATGGAGAATAAAGACTTTGGATCTGAACTCTGCTTCTCGTAAGACACCCGACTCTGGCAAGTTACTCAACCTCTCTGGGCCTTATTTCTTACATGTAATTAATAACATGCAGTATTTAACTTACTTTACAGAGTTGCTTTGAGGATGAAATGAGCTGACTCATGCTGAATGCTTAGCACAGGGTCTGGGCACACAGTTAAGTGCTCAACAAACAGCAGCTGTTCATCTTATTGATGTTATTGTTACCTCTGCCGGTTACTATTGCTACATAACAAGCTACCCCCAAAGCAAAGTGGCTTAATGCAACAATGCCATTGACCTCTTGACTCCACTAGGCACCAGCTAGAATGGCAGGAAGGTTGGGGGCAGAAAAACACCTGCAAACAGGCCAGGTGACCTGTCAGGTGAGTGATGCTGACAGTTGACCGGGGCTGTAGCCAAGGCCATGCCTGGATCACCCACATGGCCTTTCTATGGAGGCTGGAAGCAGGAGTGAGCAAGAGAGAGAGAAATGAAGACAGAGAGAAACAGACAGACAGACACAGACAGACAGACAGACAAAGAGAGCCAGGCAGAAGCTGTGTCACCTTGCACAACCTGGCTTTCAGAAGTCACACAGCGTCATTTCTGCCACATCCGCTTGCTCAAAATGAGTCACTGGAGCTGGCCCATATTCAAAGGCTGGGATTAGAGTCCACCTTTTGCTGGAGAAGTGCCAACGAGTTTGTGGAAATGCTGTAAAGTCACCACATTGCCTGAGCTAGTTCCTCTGACCTCGTTTCCTGGCTTCATGGAGTATTGACGATCCAAACCCTTGACTCCGCTCCACCTTCCCTGTAATGCTTAATTAACCTTTCATGGTCCTGCAACCCTGAGGCCAGGGAAGCCTTGGGCAACTACCAGCCCCACCATAAAAAAGTGCACACAGGACAATGTTTGCGTGGAATATGACAGCAGCAAACGCTTGGGAAGAGAGAGGATGGGAAAGGGTGGCTCTGCACACCTTCGCTCGTGCACACCGGGGCTGTGTGGAACCGGGGAGGGGATGGTGGCAGCCTGTCGTGCTCTCAAAGGCAGATTGCTCCGGGAGCCAGTGCAGAGAGACCTTGTCACCAGGCTCCAGTCACTCCAGCTGGAACCTGAGAAAACAACTCGTTCAGAATCCTCAGTCTTGTAATGAGAAAAATGGTAAATCTTCCACCAACCAAACCCAGCTAGCCAGTCTCCAGTGCATTGGTATTTCCCAACATCAACATTTTACCTGGAAAAAAAATCCAGATTTCAACCCAGGAAGCTGACGTTTATATTTTATTTTCTCTGTCCTTTTTAAAGACGACCTTAATTTCCAATAAATCTCCTAAGTGCAGAACCCTGATACCTACTTTGGATACCAATAGTGGGTTTGTGTCCGTCCCTTGGTTGCTCACTCAAGCTCTCATATGCATATGGTTAATATCACAAGGCTAGCCCTTCCCTCCAAGGTCTGAAGGCTTTGACACCCAGAGCTCACCAGTGCTAAAGCATGCTAGGAGCTGGGCTGGAAGAGTTCAGCCTAATTCACCTGTTCCGGGACAGGTGGGGTCAAGGCTCCATCACGGTGGGCTGACAGACACAGCAGCAGCAACATGTGCGCTGTAGCAAGACACCCACTCCCTGAAGTGGCCCCCAGCACTGAAGCTGCTCAGGAGGTGACACGTAGCCACCCCGGCAGAAATTGTTTCTGAAAGTCCAGCAGAATGCTGATGTGGGACTGAGGACTCTGCTTCCCCTACCTTGGGGCCTGACACTAAACCCCAAGGAGGGGGCTTTGGGTTCTTTGGGGGATCCCTGCTTCATGCTGGTTTCAATCCTTGGTAGGCATGAGCTCAGAGGAAACAGGTCCTGGAGGTGGCCTCTCCTGTTAACAGGGATCCTCAAGCAGGGGTTATCTTGAGTCCCAAAGGACCTTTGACAATGTCTAGAGATATTTGGAGTCATAACAACTAGGCAAGGTCGCTCCTGTATCTAGTGAGTAGATGCCAGGGATGCTGCTGGGCATCTCACCATGCACAAAACAGCCCCAAGTGTCAACAGTGCCAAGAGGGAGAAACCCTACATTAATATAAGTCCCCCCCCCCGCCTCAGGGCGTCTAGCAGGTCCTGAAACTGAGAAGGAGCCAGGTCCACCTCAAAGGCCTGGAAACTCATCTCCTTTTCCTGCACAGAGACCCCACTCAGGAGACAGGACAGTTTTTTAAGCCACTCAGAGCCCCTGGCTCTGTGATCTACCAATCCTATCCTTGTAAGGGAAACCTAGCTCTGTGGTCTACCTATCCTGTCCTTGTAAGGGAAATCTAGCTCTGTGGTCTACCTATGCTATCCTTGTAAGGGAAATCTCGTTTGCAATTTTTCCCAGAACAAGGACAATCTGTGATCTTCTATCCTGCCTATAGTTTGCAGCAATGGCCAACTTATTCATTGTGGAAGAAAGGACAATCCCAAATGTGCCCCTGGTAAGGCACCTTCCAGGAAAAGCTGCCATGACACCCACCTTGAGCGCCAGGTACTAGCTAAGCACTTAGCCTCAGCACCTGTCAGGTTTATGGCCCCACAGTGCAGATCCTCCCTGTGGCCCTGGGCCTTGGCAGTTCCATGACTCATCCAACGAAATTTGTTAGGGTCAGTGGAATCCATTCTTTCAATGACTGAAAAGGGGCTCTATACATTAGAAATGTTTGTGCCAAACAATTGAAATTTAACTAGATTAGGCAGCTCAATCAGCATATTCAATACAGTCTACTTACATGAAAGTTCATGGTTATTAAAATAAATTTTAAGCACTGATTAATTAGCACTGAGCAGAAGAGTACACATTCCTTCAGATCTTGGTTGACATTTCCTCCTTGAAAGTCCTTTATTGACCCACTTAGTTAGCACTAGGTTCTATTGGGCAACTAAAACAGATAATTCATAAACTTTACACCAGGCCAGGCATGGTGAGTATGCCTATAATCCTAGTAATTGGGAGGCTGAAACAGGAGGATCACAGGTTTGAGGCCAGCCCCGGCAATGTAGCGAGACCCTCAACACCTTAATGAGACCCTGCTTCAAAAATAAAAAGAGCTGGGAGGTATAACTCAGAGGTAGAATGCCCCTAGGTTCAATCCCCAGTACCACTAAATAAAAAAAATAAATAAATAACCTAACACCAAATTGAATTCATGAATAATGATGTTTTAAAAAAACATTTTATTGAGGAAATTTTAAGCTTATGAAGAAGTAGAGAGACAGACTAGTTTAAAGAATGTCCCAGCACCCCTCATCCAGTTTCAACTTTCTGCCTTACTTGTTTTATTGATCTTACTTAATCTTGTTATATCCACAGATAAAAACACACAATTTCTTTGGGATCTTAAAGCAAATCTCAGCCATCATATCATTTCACCTGTAAATACTTCAATATGTACCTCTAAGAGACAGGACTTTTAAAATATAGCAATAACACTATTGTCCCCAAAACACTAACATCACCTAATATACAATCTGGGTTGGATTTTCCACAATTGTCTCAAAAAATAACTTTTTCCAGTTTGTGGCTGATGCCCAGAGGAGTGCTGCCTTCTGGAGAATCACAGTACAGAAACAAAAGGTTTTTGCCTCTGGATTTCTCTGCTGGAATGACTTTTCCTCCCTGACCTCCACCCACCTGCCATTCTCTGAGCAGAACCAGGGGTCCCAGGAACAGGTCTGGAGTGTTGGTAGGGCAGGTCCGAAAGCCATGCAGGTAGAACTTGGGAGGTGTGGTCTTGACACCAGCTTCTCTTCCACGACCTTGCTTCCTTATCAGAGAAACTGCCCTTGCTCAGGCCACATCCTGTGGGGCCCAGAAGTCAGGCAGAGCCAGCGACACCCACTGCAGACCCTCAGCAACTGTGTGGGCCAGAAGGGCCAAGTATCAGGATGGGCTCCCAAAAAGCTTGGGTTCTACAGGGTGAGAGGAAGAAGCACACCTAGATATTTAAATATACAAATATGTAACTCCCTTGCTCTGAAAAGTTTAGCAGGCTCTGTGTATGCAAAATCATTCGCACATGTGCCACTAAGCAGACATGAAGGGAGAGATAACCAAGAATTTGGGACTTTCCTATGACAAGCCAGGGCTAATGGAGCAGAGGCTGTCAGACTCCTTTCCTAGAGTTCTATGCACTAAATAATAGGATTTGTGTTCAAGCTACAGTTTCTAAAAAATAATAATAATAATAATACCGAACCAAATACCTGGCTGCAGTCTTGGCTACTGGGAAGGCTGAGGCAGGAGGATCACTTGAGCCCAGGAGTTCAGGGCCAGCCTGGGCAACAAAGTGAGACCTCATCTCTTTAAAAAAAAAATAATAATATATGTTCATTTCAAGTTTAAAAAAATAACATTGTTTAAACCCTTCAGTCTTGTTGATGTTAGTTTTTTAACACCTTTAGTAAACTTAGTTTCCAGTATGTGCTTCTCCAAGTATAAAAAGTTAATTCATCAGCTTATAGAAATGTTAGGAATCCCTCACCCTTTTGTAAAATATGTTCTTGATTCCAGATAAATAGATTCAGAAAGCAGTATTATTGAGGATTAAAATCAAAGACTGCAGAATCAGATGCCCACACTTAAACCCCTAGTAGCCATTTGACCTTAGACAAACTAATTCTCCTCTTTTGATGTTGTTTACCACCTAGAAACCAAGACCAAGAATATCTCTGCCACAGGGTTATAATAAAGGTGTAGAAAGATAACATATTCTCACTCAACACACAATTATTGAGTGTCAGGCACTGTTTTAGGTATCAACGCTTCAGCAATAAACAAGTCACACAAATGGAAAGAGCAAAAGAAAAAAGGAATCGGAAGAATGCCTGCAGTTGAGGTCCCAGAGGGCAGGTAGATGGCGACGCCATTTACTGAGGCAGAAGAGACTTGAGGAGAAGCAGTGTGCAGGAGGTAGAAAAATAGAGTTATGTTTTGGCCACATACACTTGCTAAACATCTCTGTGCATACGTCAAGCAAGCAGTGGATTTAGGAGCTTGGAGACCCAGAGGAAATCAGGCTACTGGGAGTCTTCAGCATACAGATGATACTAAACCATTTAGGGAGAAAATAGAAAAGAAAGGAGGGGATCCGGAGTTGATCTAGAAATGAGACATAAGTAAGAGATACTGAGAAGGAGCAGCTAGTGAGGTAGCAAGAAAGGCCAGAGGAATCGAATGGAATGGAACGGACTCTCTGAGAAATGTTTCCAAAAAGGAAGGAATGATGGATTTGACAAATGTGGCCAGCAGATGCAGTAAAAAGAGGAGAGCAAGCCAGGCACGGCAGCACACACCTATAATCCCAGCACTTGGGAGGCTGAAACAGGAGCGTGGCAGGTTCAAGGCCAGCCTCAGCAACTTAGTGAGACCCTCCGCAGCTTAGCAAGGCCCTGTTTCAATGTTTAAAAAAAATTAAGAGGTCAGAGGTGTAACCTGGGGGTAGAATGCACCTGGGTTCAATCCCCAGTACCAAAGAGAGAGAGAGAGAGAGAGAGAGAAAGAGAGAGAGAGAGAGAGAGAGAGAGGAGAGAGAGGAGAGAAGATGGAACATGGTACTGAAACTGGACAGGATGGGGTCCTTCATTGACCTTTGTGAGGACAGTTTCAGGGATGCAGCTGCAGGACTGAAGAGGACCCAGCAGAGAAGAAAAGGCAGAAAAGCAGAGTCGACAACGTGGCACAGTCTTTCTTGGACAGAGAGCAGAGAAATGAAGTCATAGCTACACAGGCATGGAGATCAAAGAGCCCCAGACACTTCAGAGTGCCCTCAGGGAGAATGTCCTAGAGAGGCAGAAACTGATGCAGCTGGACAAAAAGCTGATCTTTGTAAAAGTTCCCATTCTGTTAATAATTGGAGTATGAGTGCATTTATTTGTGCCACTTCTTTTCTCTTAGGGATTCTTTGGCTTAGAGACTTCATTTTTGTGGTACGAATATAAAGTTACACTTTTTAATGGAGAGAATATCTTAATTCTCCAATCGTGAGAAAATGCCCCAAAGGACTGCTTTAATTGAGATCCTTAGATGTGTAAATTCTCACAGCCTCAAAATTACTCAATTTGAATGTTGTCTAGGTACACCAGATAACACACAGTCACTCCCGTTTATGACCTCTGCTCTGACAAGCAGAATTACAATTCCCCAAAGGCCATACTGGTCCAGGCAGCTGCACCTTGGACCCTCACCCCACCCCTGCCTGCTCTGGCTTCCACATTTGTCTGCCCAGGAACGCGCTCTTGTCAACTGCTCTTGCGATCCTCCCTCCCTTGGGTCTGCACTGACCTCTGTAGATTTCTTCTGTTTTCTTTTTGTAAAGGTGATGTGAGAACCCAGAGAGTGTTATGAACCAAGGATTATAATGAAGCAACTCTGAAACTGAAGTCTGTTTTCAAAAACATTTTTATTAAAAAATAATGTATGCCGGGCGTGGTGGCGCACGCTTGTAACCCCAGTACTTTGGGAGGCGGAGACCGGAGGATCCAGGTTCGCTGCCAGCCTCAGCTCGCGCATGCGCGCGTTCTCTCCCTCTCTCTCTCTCCCTCCCTGTCTGTCTGTCTGTCTGTCTCTCTCTCTCCCCCTAGTGAGGCCCTCCGCAACTTCGTGAGACCCGGTTTGCAACTTCGTGAGACCCGGTTTCAAAATAAAGTATAAAAAATAGGGCCGGGGGCGTAGCGTGGAGGTAGAACACCCCTGCGTTCAATCCCCGGTACCGCAAAAAAAAAAAAATAATAATAATGTATGCCGGGCGTGGTGGCGCACGCTTGTAACCCCAGTACTTTGGGAGGCAGAGACCGGAAGATCCGGGTTCGCGGCCAGCCTCAGCTCTC